>BQNB010017230.1:0-70284 GCA_026074375.1 Tanacetum coccineum
AAGAATTAGGGTCTGAAAATTGGTATTCAAATAGTTTAGAGTCTTAATTTTATTTGTTTAGGCTCATTTTGATCTTTAAAAGCTTTTTCCTAGCTTTAAATTAGGCCTGCAAATTCCCTTTTCAGCTTTTAGTAAAATTTGAAAACTCAGCAGACTAAGTATGATTACCTTTTTCATTCGCTTTTTATTGGCTCAGTTTTGATTCAAATTCCTTTTTCTTTTCAGTTTTTAGTAGTTTATTGGATAGGTTTTAAGTTAGAATAAGCCCCATTGTTATAAGATTCCATCTAGGGGCTTATATTTAAGCTGATAAGTGCCAACTTAAGCTGTTTGGTTTAATACTTTTGCCCTAGTGCAAAACCTCAAACTGAAGGCTCTTTTTCTTGCTTATTCTTCATTAAGCCCTATGGTCTTTTTGCTTTTATAGAGAGCCCATAAGCTCTTTTATAAGCTCCAGGAGTTCCAAGCATTAGGTCCCCCTCTTAATGACTTATTTTTAAGCCAAAAGAGGCATTTTTAACTGTTTTGTATAAAGCATTTAGGACATTTAGCTTATCTGCTTATTTTTCAATTCTGTCTTTTCTTTTTAGCTTATCCCTGTTCTTAAGTGCTTATTAGACTTGTTTTAGTGGATACCTTTGCTTATTTCCCAATTGTTTTGCTTATTGTACTCAAAAAGCCAAAAAGCAAAGCAATTTTTGCCTTTTGTCAGTTTAGCAAATCTGTCTGTCATAAGCTTTTTCAATAAGCTTTTCACAGCTTATCTTTGTTTCAAAATAAGTTTAGATTGTTTTTTCTCATAGTCTTTTATGTCCTCTTTTCCTTTTTCTAGATTATAGGTTCTTAAGTTTGTATCTTGTGGCTTATTTTTAAGCCACAAAAAGCCTCTTTGTCTGTTTTTAGCCATTTTCAAGTCAGCAGCCAAAAAGCTTCTTATAAGCTTATTGCTCTTTCAAATTTGCTTGTTTAGGGCCTGCATTTGCTTATTGTAACTGGTAGAGTTTAATTTGTTAGCTTGTTAGCCTTTTATAGCTTTTTTTTAAATCCAAAAAAAAGACATTAAGCTTGTTTAAGCATTCTGTCAACTGTTTGGGCTTATTCTGGCTTATTCTTAGGTTTTCAAAAATAGTCTCAGTTAGGAAAATTGCTTATTTATAAGTACTTTTTAAGTTTGTAAAAAAATTTGAAAAAAAAATAAAAAGGGAAGCTTGGAAGTCAGGGGTGAGCTAGGGCTCGAACCCCCGACCTCAACAAGCCTCAACCCTTATAAACCCCACACCACTACCGCTGTGCTACAATAGCTCATCCGGTAGTGGTTTGTTGGATTTATTATTTAAGGCCACTTTGGCCATTTAAGCTTATAAGCTGTTTGGGCTTATTTCTCAGCTTATTTGATAAGCTGGTTTCCCCAGCTTATTTTTCTTAGGACCTTCATTCTTTAAGCTATTTTGTGTAATTTTTCTAGAATTTTTTGTAAACGTTTAGTATTTTTTATAATTTATTTTGTTTAAAAACTTTAAAAAATCATAAAAAATAAAATAAAAGTCAAAAAAATATAAACTTTTTTTTTTAAATTTTCTTTTGTCATATAGTTTCTAGGAAAAATAGTTGTTTTCTTGTAGGGTCATTTTTACAAAATTTCACTTTTTAAAGAACGGGATTCGTCCCCGTTTTTCTTTTGACTCGTTTTTTGTCCAAACGAACTCCGTTTTTAGTCTAGTTTTTTTTTAGGGTTAAAATTGCAAAATTTAGGTTTTTGATCCTCGTTTTTTGTGCCAGTTTTAGGTTTTAAGTAATTTAGCTTTCGTTTTTAGGTTTTATTTAATCGTTTTTGCGTATTTAACTGGTAGAAATAGAAAACCAATCATAACCTTGTCATATTCAATCATCATTTATCAATTCGTCGTTCGATTTTCCATTCAAGCCTCGTTGGGACATAACGACCCGGGAAATCAAACTTCCGAACACATATATATTTTATTTTTTGTGAACTCTTAACCAATTCTTGGCTAAAGGTAATTGGTTGAGTGTTTGCTTATATATTATATATATATTATTGAATGAATCATTGCTGCTGGAAGAACGCGGCCCGCTGTTGCGTCAAAGTTTTGAACAAAGTGTCGAACTGATCTTGTAGACCGTTAAGCCACCCACAGACTGTGTTTTCATCCATGATAATCAATCAAAGAATAGTAAAAAAAAATATTGATGAACATTATCGATGAACAGTACCGGTGAATAGTGTCGATGAACAGTCTTGGTGAATAGTGTCGATGAACCGTAAAAAAAAATTATCCTTAGATCGGAAGCCCTCAATGAAAGCATCAATTGATACGACCCTGTTCGGGGTTGTATCGGGATAGGGCACCACTTTTAACGTGTGCGAGCTCCTTAAGAATATAGAGAAGAAGAAGAGATAGAATTGCACCACTATAGCGTGTGCGAGCTCCGTAAGAACGAAGAGAGAAGCTTAAAGATTTATTTGACAAAACATATATTTCATTGATGAAAATCATTCGGTATTTATAGCCAAATAATTACAAGATAAGCACGAAGACTTTTTCCTAGTCAAATACCGATTAATGACTCTCCTAAACAATGAGACAACATAAATGACTTTCCTAACACAAAGATATTCCTAAACATAATAAACTATGATAATATCCTAACCATAATAAACATTCCTAAACTGAGCGCGTAACATTCCCAACTCATTTGAAACCACCTTGCCCTCAAGGTGATGTCGAGAAAAGCACTCTTAATTATGGGATCTCATATTCTTATATGAGCAAACGAACCGAGTCCAGGATTAAGAGAGGCGAATATTGAGGCTCCAGAAAGAGCGCAGTCTTGTGTTCCGCTGTCGCCATCAACCCCCTTTGTCTTCTTCTGCCTTTCGCTTCCTTGAACGTAACACTTCAAACATTTTCTTCTTCCAACGTCCGTTGCCAAGGGCGTATGAGAGTCCGACATCCATTTAAACGAGGCTTCCTCCAGTGACCCTCCGACCACCTGGTACGACCGACCTGTCACCATATCTTGTAGACTCATCCGCTCTCATGTATTAAGTTGAACAAAATTATATATTCCCTCATTATCCATGAACCTGTGAACATCATATGTGGCGACCATACTTGTTGGCATAGCTTCTACCTTGTCCGACGTACGGAGAGGTGATTCCTCCAACACTTGGTCCGGTATCGCTATGTTAGGGTCATATTGGTTTTCCTGTTTATCCTTTATGTCAGGGTCTTCTTGATCACCAACAATAGTATCAATGGTTTGATTATTTTTGTTACCAAATAGAGCTTCGAACGCATCATGATGTTGCTGGAAGAACGCGGCCCGCTGTTACGCCAAAGTTTCAAACAAAGTGTCAAACCGATCTTGTAGACCGTTAAGCCACCCACGGTCTATGTTTTCATCCATGAGAATTGTCAGCTACCCCTCACCACCTTCACTTCATACTTGAATAAGAAAAATAAGATGAGAAGATAAAGAAAGAATTTTAGAGAGAGAAACTAGAGAGAGAAAGTAGAGAGAAAAATGAGATGGTTGATTACCTTGCACACCAAAATACAAATGAGACCAACACCCTCTCCATCCTTGGAGAAGGGAATTTATAGTTAAGACTAAAAGGCTTGCATGCCTTTAGTAATTCTACGGGCCGGGCTCGTGTTTACTTGGGCTTTCGCCCGATACACGTGACCGATTAGATTACAAATAAGAGCTCGTTTACCCGTCTAGCCTGTTACAACGTATATTAATTTAATGACCGAGACCTAATATAGTTATGAACGAACTTCCATTGTTCGACTCAATATTTTGAGGCTAACAATCTCCCCCGAAGTGAGTTCACCATGACACTCCTTCGTGAGACCAATGAGATTGCTTTTTTCGATAAACTATTGTGATCCTTGTCTCTGTCTACGTTGTAGGCTTGATAGACCGAGAGCGAGATACATCTAGACTACTATTAGCTATCGTAGCCTTTGTCTTGTCTTTGACTTTGTCTTTTTCCGTCCTATAGATCGTTTTAAATCGATATATCCTTCTGACGATGATCAACTTTGCCACCTTGCGAGCCTGTGTCTTGACCAACATGTTTGCTCATGACTTTTGCATCATCTTGATGCTTCTGACGCGAAGAGGCTCCCTTATAGACTTGATATCTTTTGAAGGAAGATCGTGTATAACAGAAGTTTTTGTGCGGAAGTCTTTGTCTTTAATTCTTGGAGCTTTCATGATTCTGAATCTTGATGCTTATAATTAGTCTTTTAGTTTTAGCATGAGCATGTGGTAAGAATCACTTCAGCTGGATAGGCATCACCATCTCCATCTTTATAGTATCCTGAAATAAAACATTAGCAATAAAGCAAAGGACGAATATGGCCCTTTGGTCATTCGTCCAGATATGTTAGATATATATACCTCCGTTCCGTAAGGACCATTTAATAGTATAAATATTATACATGTGATCAGGTAGATTCAAAGAATCTCCTTTAAATAGGTTTCAAAAGCTCAAAGCGTAGGATCTCTAACAAAATTTTTAGATTTGCCATGCTTGCTAGTTCTCATTACCGGAACGTCTCAAAGCAGACAACATGGTAAGAGTGAATCAGATAGTTACTATCTTCTAATATGTCGTCATTCATTTACTGGACTTTATCCGACTAACCTTAACCCAACTTGAATTCATATAAATCTCGCAAGTCACCTACCCGCATTGCCTGTTTGATGAGGACACGGAAGGATTTCCATTCCGTCATTGTAATACTAAAGATATCACTCTGAAAGTTCTGGCAGAATCACAAGGATAAATGCCGTAGGACTCTTGTCAACCAGCTTTGTGAACTACAAAATTTCAACAAGTGTTTGTCATGGAATGTGTCCTAATGAGATTATATGATGATCTCTTGGCTCTAGACTCGATTAGTGCGTTTTGGTTTTTTTCGTAAACGGGATAGGCTGTATCAGACTGCCACCTATTCAAATATTAACTAACTCGTAGTGAGAAATTCAATAGAAGTCGTGTGTATCTCCGTGACAAATGAGACAAGTTTCTTTTGAGAGAAACCCGAATGGCTGGGAAGGGTTGTGCATTGCATCACTGGGTCCATGATGTCGTCTTCAATGTCAGCAATCAACATTGTGATTCTGACAGCATATGTATTGACCCGGTTTCTGCCTAAGTTGTGTGGAGGGCTTCTTTCTTTTCACCCTTTATCCATACATTTCTTTTTAATTCTTCAACCCCTTCAATGCTTACCAAGACGTCATTACTAACACCTTGTTGTGATTGTTCCAGTGTTAGCTCAATCTTAGTCGGCATTCTTCCCTTATACACATTCATCTCCAATCATACCTAAGGACTGCTATTTCTAACTATGGAGTGTCCTTGGGTAGATCCCTCCGGTTCTGGTTGGATCATAGGACAAATACCTAACCTTACCACCTTATGACTTCAGAATCGTCATGAAATAAGATGTTGTAGGGTATGAGATCGTAACCATAAAACCTTTTTCGAAGAGTATCAAGCACTTTGAGTCGATAATATCACTTATTATCTTCAAGTCAACATTTTAAATACATTTCTCCCCTTATTTTAAATACTAATGCACTTAGTTTTTGAAATACTTTGTGATTAAAATTTGTCTTGAAATACCATGGGGAAATCATTTACTTAGCATGAATTACATAGAACATAAACTTGCTCCCCTTTAATTTTACATATGTTTGACACCAAAAACAATGATACCAAGTTGTAAAATGAATATAAAATTGATGTTGAACACTTAGTCATCTTATAACTATCATAATATTGAATTGTCATTATTATCTTGTTGTTATTAAGAGACTTTTTGGGGATGGTTTGAATACATAAGAATTGTCGTGAGATGATGTATCCAAACTCATTAAATGTTGTTTTTCGAAAAACTCCCCTTTGAAAGATGGAGTGTTGAACACACAATTTTGAAAGATTATTAATCGTCAGTGAGAAATTCTTGAAAAATTTGTGTTCAACATTTTGAAAAACATCATGTTAGAAGACTTCTCTTCCAACTCTAAGGGTAAGTGCACTTATGCGTACATTATCCTTTTTCTTGAGCTTAAAACTTTGAATGTCTGGTAAGAACATCTCAAGACCAAGAAAAGTTGAATTTCTCGTTGTTAGGATAAGTTATCTTTATAGATAAACTTTCCTTTATTTGAAGTCCGGGTACACTCTCCTTTGTCGTTCGGGTCCGAGTTGCAATCTAAGAGCGATTACAAGTCATTAAGAAAATTAGAAATGACATGTTTTGAAAACATTTGAAACTCCTGTTCGAACTTCATTTACACCCCAAGGTTTATATTAAATCAACATTCTAGGTACGTAAATGTTATCGATATCCAAGAGAACAGTGAGAATGATATTTTTTGAAACATTTTCTGATTTTTTGATTTTGTATTTTCTTTTTGAAATTTTATATTTTTGTATTTTTCTCTTTTTCAAAAATATGTACATGTTGATGTTTGATGAAGTATCAAGCATATTCATTTGTCAGAACCTCCAGTTCTGCTGGAGTCAAACATCTCATACCAATTCGCCTGACAAGATACTGAAACCTATCTTCGGATAGGGCTTTAGTAAACATATCAGCCAATTGGTATTCAGTTCTGACAAAGTACAATTCAATTATACCATTTTCAACATGTTCCTTGATGAAATGATATCGAGTATGGATGTGCTTGGTACGGGAGTGCTGCACGGGGTTGCATGAGATTGCTATGGCTGATTAAGAGTCACAATACAACGGTATTTTATTGTAGTTGAAGCCATAATCTTGAAGCTATGTCCTCATCCACATTACTTGAGCACAACTTGCAGATAACGCCACGTATTCAGCCTCTACGGATGACATTGCAGTACAGTCTTGCTTCTTTGACATCCAGCTGACTAATTTATCACCTAGGAACTATATTCCTCCAGAAGTGCTTTTGTGAGTATCAACGCAACCGGCATGATAGGCATCTAAAAAAGCTTTTAGATCAAAGCCAGAACCCTTCGGATACCAGAGTCCCATGTTAATGGTACCTCTTAAGTACCGAAAGATCCTTTTAACCTCTTTGAGGTGTTTTTCAGTCTGTCTTGCTTGATATCTTGCATAATAACATACAGCTTGCACTATGTCTGGTCTACTAGATGTCAGATACATGAGTGACCCAATTTTATTATGGTAGTCAGTTTGGTCTACGGGTTTACCACTTAAGTCTGCATCTAATTTAGGTTTCGTAGCCATTGGTGAACCAATGCTTTGTCCTTTTTCCATACCATGTTTTTTAAGAATCTATAAAGTATATTTAGCCTGATTGATTAAAATACCGTGTGGGGATTGATGGATCTGAATTCCTAAAAAGAATTTCATTTCCCCCATTAAGGACATCTCAAATCTATTGTGCATTAATTTTTCAAATCGTTTAGAAAATTTAGGGTTTGTGGAACCAAAAATAATGTCATCAACGTAAATTTGCACAAGTAGAATGTCCTCCTCGTATTTTATCGTGAATAGGGTCGGGTCAATCATACCTTTAGTAAAACCTTTGGAAATCAAGAATTTTAAGTGTTCATCATACCAGGCTCTCAGAGCATGTTTTAATCCATATAGAGCTTTCCTTAGACGGTAAACTTTTTCTGGATGATCAGGATCAACGAATCTGTCTGGTTGTGCAACATAAACCTCCTCCTTCAATGGACCATTAAGAAATGCCATTTTCACGTCCATTTGATAAATTGGAAAAGACTTGTGTGCAGCATATGCGACAAAAACCCTGATAGCCTCCAGGCAAGCAACTGGAGCAAATGATTCTTCGAAATCAATACCCTTTTCCTGAGCATAACCCTTTGCTACAAGTCGTGCTTTGTTGTGAATTACAGTTTGGTCTTCATCATTTTTGTTTTTCCATAACCACTTTAGCTTGATTACGTTCTTGCCAAAAGGTTTGTCAACGACTTCCCAGACTTATAGTCTGTCAAACTGATGAAGTTCTTCTTGCATTGCTTCTATCTATGCGGAATCTGCCATTGCCTCCTTAATGTTTTTTGGTTCAACAATACTCACGGTGAGTGCGAACATAGACATTTTAGGATCTGTTGCAAGTTGTCATCTTGTTTGCATTGGCTTGGATGGATTGCCACGAACTTGAGTTAACGGTTGATCTTTTGTCCATCGGTATTCAGAATATTAAGGTTGATTGAAGGTATGCACATTTGAATTACCAATATTGCGTGAGGAAGACTCAACAGTTTCTTATACCGGTCTACAGAAAGGATTGGTAAATTCTGCTTGATTATCATTGTTTTCCTCAGCATGAACATTTGTTAGAGTTGTCGGTTCTGATGTAGGTTGAATATGCGTTGAAGGTAGTGTGTCTTTTTGAAGAGAATTGTCGGTGGGAGAAGAAGACTTGTTGACACGAGAAGTACCATCATTGAAAAATTCATCGTATAAAGGACCGAAAAGAAGATCCAACTCCTGTTGTGATGGAACTGTTTTATATGCTGAAGGAGAAACATTTTGTAGTTCTGGTGCGGGGTCAGGGTTGTCATAATCTGACGCCTTTTGTCATTGGGGAACGAGGCTTGAAGTGTCATTAGCAACAGACGTCTCAGACATCTCTTTGATCTCATCAAATCTGAGATGGATGGATTCAACTATCAACCTTGTTCTCTTGTGGTAGACATGATATCCCTTTGACTGAGTGGAGTATCCCACCAAAATGCACGGATCCCCTTTTTCTTTTATCTTATCTAAGTTCTCACCATCTTTGGTTAGGTAGCAAGTGTAACCAAAGACGTAAAGGTGTTTAATTGAGGGTTTTCTGTCATTAATGATGTGATATGCCATTTTCTCATGAGTTAGGATGATGATTGATCTGTTTTGAGTATAGCATGCGGTTGCAATTGCTTCAGCCCAAAAGAATAAATGAAGTTTAGAAGCTAAAAGCATCGTTCAAGCAGCCTTAACAAGAGTGCAGTTTCGTCTTTCGACAACGCTGTTATGTTTAGGTGTTCGAGGTGTAGAAGTTTGATGCTCAATTCCTTCTTCTTTAAAGAATACATTAAGTGTCTTGTTTAAGAACTCAGTACCTCTGTCAATGCCAACAAAAATGACTAGGGCTTGAAGATTTCTTTGGATCATCGTGAGAAAGTCTTTTAAAACTTCTAGTGTTTCATCCTTGGAACGTAGAAAGAGTGTCCAAGTATATCTGGAGTAGTCATCGACAATTACCAGAATATATCTCTTCCCATTTATGCTAGCAACCCGCATTGGACCACATAAGTCCATATGAAGCAAATTTAACCGTCCTTTTGAACTTGGAACAGTCTTTGACTTGAATGAACTTCGTTTTGCTTTACTCACTTCATAAGAGGAACATTGTTGATCCTTGACATACATCATTTTTGGTAAACCAATCATAACATCTTTCTTAGAAAGCAAGTTGATGTAGTCGAAGTTGAGATGAGAAAGTCTTCGATGCCATAACCATGCTTGAGTTGGTGATGCTTTAGCCATGAGACAGATTGGAGTTGATGAAGTTGTTTCTTGAAGAGAAATTGTATAGAGATCAGTTCCACGATTACCGGTTAGTAAGTCGTTTCCCTGAAGATCTCTAACAAAACACGTAGATTTCCGAAATGCAACCTCCAAATCCGTATCACAAAATTGACCAACCGAGAAAAGATTGTGATTGAGACCTTCGACGTAGTAAACCTTGTTGATTGTAATATTTCCTTGAACCAAATCTTCATAACCAAGAATTGGAGCAAATTGATCATTGCCAAAATGAACGATACCCAAATAGTTTTCAACAAAATTGTACAGCAGTGATAGATTTCCCGTCATGTGCTTTGTGCATCCCGAGTCAACAATGAATAGGATGAGTTGTACAATCTGCAAGAGAATTAGAGGACGATGGAATACATGACAAATTGGATCCTAAAGTGTTTGTGAGTTTTAAGACATTAGTTATCCTAGATACATTATCTATGGCAAAACTAACTTTCTTATTCACACTTTCATTCCAAACTTTAGGTACCCATTTCCTTTTTGTCTTAGGAACTAAGTATAGGGCAATGGGGCATTGTTTGCTATCCACCATTTACCACGCCTTACTGATTCTCTTTATATAGCATCCTATAGTAAACCTTAGACTGTTTGGTAGTGGATTCTTATGCACCTGTTTTCTTATGGTGTGTTGCAACAATTTGTTCGCATGACTTTTGGGTATCTAGGTACTTAATAGGCACTACATTAGGCTTCTTAGTTCTAGTGTTCACATCATTCAAAAACTTAGAAACACAAGCATCATGATTCGAATTAAACACACATTTTCGACAAGTAGCACAAATAGCATTAACATTCGAAGTTCTATAATTTAAACTGTCATTACACGCATTTACAGACTTTGTTTGTTTAGAAATACGAGAAATCATATGGTGGTCTTCTACTTTAGTCTTCTTAAACTTTACTTGACTAGTGTTTGGCAGGACCTTATCTTTCATTTGATTGCTCCTAGGCTGTGGTCTGCTAACATTAGTTCTGTGAGCTACTCATGTAGATGTAGACACGCGAGGATTAGTATTCCTAGAAGTCTGAGGCAACTAGGTGCTCTAGTTTGTGTTGTACCTACTTAAATTCGATACATGCCTGTTATTTTAAATCACATTTGTATTTCTTACACTTGCCGTCGCTGTTTGAGCAAATTTTGTGGATGAACTGGTTTTGATAAATACCCCCTGACGACATTAGTTTTTGAAACTGACTTTTTCGTTTGCATAAATTTTTCTCGTCAGAGAGTTTGAAAAAGTAGACGGTTTTCCTAAACTGATGTTTTAGAATCCTTTAGCATTGGCTGTCGAACCATAGATGGTTTTATCAAACTTAGTGTCCTACAAGATTTTCTTGGCATTTTCAATGAGTTTCTTTAACTCACTGAATAGCAATGTTCTTGTCTGCATTGAAGCTTTCAAATCTAGTATTTCAAAGTATTTGCTCACTGTTCCTTTCGAAAATACATTTTGAGCGCATTTTCTTTGCAAACTGTGTCATTTTTCAGTTGTTCTTCGACGAGAAAATTGTTGTAAAGGCGATTTCCAAAGAAATTGATGTTTTTTCTAATTTACAAAACTTTCATAAAAGCTTAATTGTAAATCTCTTTACTTACAAATTTAGTTTGTTCAGAAAAGCTTTTGTACAAGACAGATCACATTCCTGACATATGAAGATATAAGCATTGTAATTCATGATCTCATCTTAAATCATGAAGATTACAAATATGAACACATAATAACAATTTCGTCACACATTCTTGCAAAGCATACAAACATGTTTGAAAATTCTGCCTTATCAGATTCAAGTTCATCAATTTCATCTTCAAGAGATTCAACGTACTTTAAATCAGCATGCATTTCTTGCTTAAGTTCATGAACAAATGCGAAACTATCATTCTGAGTCTTAAGGCAAGGTCATCAAACACATCTTAATTTGGATTTCCATATCTTGAGCAGTTGGGTTTTGAAGATGAATCACGGCTCCGGTTTGAATGTTTTACCCATGCTTGATCGACAATTTCTTTCAGATGATTAATGTTATTCGTCATGACATTGTATGCTTGTCTACTTTTGCTTATTGATTTTGACACTGGTAAGAAATCGATGTTTTTGAAAATATTTGGTTTTGTTTTCACAAATGATTTTCTCCACATTTTCTTTCTTATTTCATTTGCCTGTGCGAACTGAATTTCATAATGCTGAGTCGGGGTTTAAAAATTTTCATAAAGACTATTTAAACTTTGTGTAGTCATAAAGGTTTTTCACTAAGTCTTTTATTAAGAATTTTGATCGATAAACTCTCTGTCTTCAAGAGTTAGAGTCCTTCCCTATACGGGGACGAGTCTATCTTGCAGGATCAGATTGGTCCATGTGGGAATTCGGCATACAACTTGGTATTCTCATATTGAGCCTTTTTTAAGGTACATTGGATTGGAAAAGGTAGGTCTTCCATTAAATGGTAGGCATTTGGGTGCTAAAGATGAATGGTTAAGATTGACTGACGTGCTTTGAAACAATTTCATTCAAAACTAATTGTTTTCCATTGAAATTATTTTGTCAATATCTTTTTCTTCCTTAAGCTTCAAATCCGTTATGACCTTTGTTTCTCCTTGACAAGACCTTCGTAATGTGACTTTGTTAAAAGACTTTATTTGACTAACTCATCGTGTTTATCTCCTTTGGACAACAGAAATTTCGTAGGCGATTAAAACTTTTAAACCTTCTTTTTTATGTCAATTTCTTTTTGAGCTAAATAGTCACCTAGAGTTTCATTAAACTTCTGTACAAGTTGTCATAGTCAACTTGTAACGATCATTAAAGGCCATGTACCTCTCAAACTCAGTCTGTTTATTTTGAAGTGCTACTAAGCAAATAACCCGAATACGATTAGATTCCCTTAAGTTCTACTATTTCCGCAAGAAAAGATTTGCACATCAGTTAATTCTTGAGTTAATGTGCGTTTGCCTTTCTTTAATTGCCTTTGAAACTTTTGTTTTCATCGACATCAATTTTTAAATTTGCAATTAAATTGGCAATTGCAACACGCTCATCATACACATTCTACATCATTTGTTATCCTGAATATCATATTCAACACATATCCGACGATTCAGGAATGACATTACTAATCACCCGTTTTTCCACTACACAGTGTTAAGTAATGATTCAGATGCTGCAAAATGATATGTCATTGGCAAAACACATTTATCGTCAGTATCGTATTGTACCTGTTCTAATGGCTTCAGCGTCAGTGCCTGAGTCTGCATTAAGTAACCTCCTGGATCTTTGCCATGTATCTGTAATGTGCTTTCTAACTCGATGTCATATCAATTTCTTCATCGTGGTCTGCTAGCAGTCAGATTGCTCTCTTGAAGTTGAACCCTTTCTCAGCTGTTTACACCAGCAACATCTTTTCCATATATAACGTGGAGTCTTTAACCCTTTTTGGCTTTCGCATTCCTTAGCACAAGACCAAATTCTGCAGTTAAAACACTGTATCCCAAATGTTACACTACTTTACCACCTATAGTTTCCACTAGCCCCAGCAACATTTACCGTCCCTCTTGATTCCTAAACTTTCCATCTGATTGTCATTAAATGTACTTACACCTTGGAGTAGTAACCACATTCTTTTTCTGGTGTTGAGGAAGTTTGCGGTTGTTGTTGGTGAGTTTTAGATTTTCTTTGAAGTACTTTACAATGAGAGCCAATTTTTCTGCATGTCTTTATCCCTCTAAGCTTGTTTAGATCACTGTCTTCTTTCAGAAGCTGACTCAATGGTGGTTAATTTGGTTTTAAGCTATCTCTTGCCTTTGTATCTTGTAGTTTCATGAGATCTGGTCCGAAGTGACAAGCTTTTGATGTTGGTGCATATATTTGTTAACTTGATGATTGATAATAAGGGTCTTGAAGTGTTTGACAGCAACAACAAGTGCTAATGGTTTTATCATTCTTAGCCATTCTTTTCAGCCCGGAGTTCATGAATTCCTTTTGGATTGTTCAGATTGTCAAAGATTTATGATAATGAAACTCATCTAACTTGTGTTGTTTGCTTGACAATTGTTACAAATCATGACCATCTAGGTTGAAGTTTGTTGAAGAAATTGAACAATGACTTGCATCGTAGCAACTGTCAAATGGTTCTGATCATTTCATATCATCATCTTGAGAATCTTGTATATAAGATCAATTGTTTCTCCATCCGTGAGAAGGAGTGAATTGACCAAACTCCCAAAATAAGTGTTGTCTAAGACTCTTAATAATTGAGTGATTCACCTTGTTGGAGCCTTTCGATGACTACCAATTTCTTGAGCTGTCTGACATGCATCAATAGTTGACTATATTTCATCTCCAATTCAGTTCAATAATCAGATAATCGCTTCTTTTCTGATTCAAAATGAGCTCTGTTTTCAAAAGAGTCATATTCAAACTGCTCGACGGTTGTTTGTTCAAGAACTGCCTAGAGAATTCTCTGTTGTAGGAACAGCTGGTGTTGTGACAATAGTTGGACTATAAGGACCTTTTAGAATGCACTTCCGTAAGGCATCACCATTTGGTCTTGTATCAATGTATCATAAGAACCGTGATCGCCATTGTGCATATCGTCCTGTTGCAAGCATTGGTGGACGATCCCTTAAACCTGCTGCCATTATGTTGTTATGCATTTAACTGTCGGTTGTGAAAGTTACAATTGGAGTTGTCATGATGAATGATTACGAATTATGAAGTAAAAAATGATTGTAGGATCTTAAGTAGATTTGTTGTGATTGAAGTTGTGGTAAAAGAAAGCAATAAACTTCACGGGATTTAACAAGTCTATGATTAAAACCTAGAAAAGCGTATGTCTTTAGTGGGATTTACAAAATCAATAGAAAAACCGTGAAAGTTGAATTGTCATATTTCGCTTAATTTTAAAAATTGCATTTTTCGCTTTGCTTTTGAAATTACGTAATTTTCGCTTTAAAAATTTACACATTTCGCTTGAAATTGAAACCAGACGATATTTTTCGCGTGAATTTGAAACATATTTTTTCGCTTGTACACCAGTGTTGCATGTTTCGCTTGGTCTTTTACAATATAACACTGAGTACAAGCGAAATATGTTTCAAATTCAAGCGAAATACGCAGTTTCAATTTTCAAGCGAAATGTGTAAATTTTAAAGCGAAATACGTAATTTCAAAGCAAAGCGAAACATGCAATTTTTAATCAAGCGAAATATGACAATTAACTTTCACGGTTTTCTATTGATTTTGTAAAATCCCACTAAAGACACTACGCTTTTCTAGGTTTTAATCATAGACTTGTAAAATCCCGTGAACGTTTATTGCTTTCTTTTTACCACAACTTCAATCACAACAAATCTACTTAAGATCCTACAATCATTTTTTACTTCATAATTCTTCAATCATTCATCATGACAACTCCAATTGTAACTTCCACAACCGACAGTCAAATGCATAACAACATAATGGCAGCTGGTTCAAGGGATCGTCCACCAATGCTTGCAATAGGACGATATGCACAATGGCGATCACGGTTCTTATGATACATTGATACAAGACCAAATGGTGATGCCTTACGGAAGTGCATTCTAAAAGGTCCTTACACTCCAACTATTGTCACAACACCAGCTGTTCCTGCAACAGAGAATTCTCCAGCAGTTCCTGAACAAACAACAGTCGAGACAGTTATGAATATGACTCCTGAAAACAGAGCTCATTTTGAATCAGAAAAAGAAGCGATTCATTTGATATTGACTGGAATTGGAGATGAAATATACTCAACTGTTGATGCATGTCAGACAGCTCAAGAAATATGGGAAGCCATCGAAAGGCTACAACAAGGTGAATCACTCAATATTCAAGATGTCAAGACAAACTTATTTTGGGAGTTTGGTCAATTCACCTCTCACGATGGAGAAACAATTGAGTCTTACTACACAAGATTCTACAAGATGATGAATGAAATGATCAGAAACAATTTGACAGTTGCTACGATGCAAGTCAATGTTCAATTTCTTCAACAACTTCAACCAGAATGGTCAAGATTTGTAACAATTGTCAAGCAACAACACAAGTTGGATGAAGTTTCATATCATAAACTCTTTGACATTCTGAAACAATACCAAAAGGAAGTTAATGAACTCCGTGCTGAAAGAATGGCCAAGAATGCTAACCCATTAGCACTTGTTGCTGCTGCTCAACCATATCAAGATCCTTATTATCAATCACCAAAGTCTCACAAATCATATGCACCAACATCAAAAGCTTCACTTCCAACCAGATCTCATGAAACTACAAGATACAAAGGCAAAGAATAGCTAAACCAATTACAACACCATCTGAGTCAGCTTGCTGAAGAAGACATGATCTAACAACATAGAGGATAAAGACATGCAGAAAAATTTGGCTCTCATTGCAAAGTACTTCAAGAAAATCTACAAACCTACCAACAACAACCTCAGAACTTCCTCAAACACCAGAAACAAGAATGTGGATACTACTCCAAGGTACAAGAATGACAATCAGACTGGACAGTTTAGGAATCAGAGGGCAGTAAATGTTGCTGGGGCTAGAGAAACTATAGGTGGTCAAGTAGTGCAACAGTCTGGGATACAGTGTTTTAACTGCAAGGAATTTGGTCATTATGCTAAGAATGCAGAAAGCAAAACGGGTTTAAAGACTCCACGTATCATAAAGGAAAAGATGTTTCTGTGGAAACAATCTGAGAAAGCGTTCAAACTCTTTCAAGCAGAGCAGTCTGACTGGCTAGCATACACAGATGAAAGAAATTGGAGTGAACAAGAGTGTAAAGCACATTACAGTTACATGGCAAAGATCCAGGAGGTTCCTAATGCAGACTCAGGCACTGACGCTGAGCCATTGGAACAGGTACAATACGATACTGACGCTAATGTGTTTACCAATGACATATAACATTTTGAGCAATCTGAATCCAACCGGATATGTGAGATAATGATATTCAGGATGACCAAAATGATGTAGAATATGATGATGAGCCGTGTTGGCACTTGCAATTAATTGCAAATTTAAAACTTAAAAAAAAAAAAAAGAAGATGTCGATGAAAACAAAAAGAATTAAAGCAATTAAAGAAAGCAAACGCAACATTAACTCAAGAATTAACTGAGTGCAAATCTATTCTTGCGGAAACTAGTAGAACTCTAAGGGAATCTAATAGTATTCGGGATAGTTGCTTAGTTGCACTTCAAAATAAACTACTGAGTTTGAGATACAAGGCCTTAATATCCGAACATTGACTAAACAAACTGAACAGTAAGTTAAATGAAACTCTAGGACTATTAGCTCAAAAAGAAATTGACATAAAAGAAGGTTTAAAAGTTAAAGCCTACGAAATTTCTGTTGTCAAAGAGAAACACGATGAGTTAGTCAAACAGAGTCTTTTAACAAAGTCACATTACGAAGGTCTTGTCAAGGAGAAAACAAAGGTCATAACGGATTTGAAGCTTAAGGAAGAAAAAGATATTGACAAAATGATTTCAATGGAAAACCAATTAAAGTTTTTGAATGAAATTGTTTACAAAAGAAGTCAATCAATCCAAACCATTCATATGTTAGCACCCAAATGCCCTACATTTAATGGAAGACCTACCTTTTCCAATCCAATGTACCTCAAAAAGGCTCAATATGAGAAACCATGTTTGTATGCGATCCCACATGACCAATCTGATCCTGCAAATAGACTCGTCCCCGATAGGGAAGAGACTCTGACTCTTGAAGAAGAGAGTCGATCAAAATTGAATAAAGACTTAGTGAAACCTTTTGACTACACAAAGTTAAATAGTCTTTATGAAAATTTTAAACCACCGACTCAGCATTATGAAATTCAGTTCGCACAGGCAAATGAAATAAGAAAAAATATGTGAAGAAAATCATTGTGAAAACAAAACCAAATATTTTCAAAAACATCGATTTCTTACCAGTGTCAAAATCAATAAGCAAAAGTAGACAAGCATACAATGTCATGACGAATAACATTAATCATCTGAAAGAAATTGTCGATCAAGCGTGGGTAAAACATTCAAACGCCTCTTCATCTTCAAAACAACTATCAAGAATATGGAAATCCAAATTAAGATGTGTTTGATGACCCTTGCCCTTAAAACTCAGAATGAGAAATAGTTTCGCATTTTGTTCAGTGAACTTAAAAAGAAAGCATCAGATTTAAAGTACGTTGATCTCTTAAGATGAAATTGATGAACTTGAATCTGATAAGGCAGAATTTCCAACTATGTTATATGGCATTTTGCAAGAAGTGTGACGAATATATTATGTTTTCACATTTGAAAATCTTCCATCTGATTTAGTTAGATCACTGATTACAATGCTTAACTTATAACGTCAGGGAATGGTGACAGTCTTGTACAAAACTTTCTACAAACTAAATTTGTAAGTATAGAGATTTACACTAAGCTTTTTAATGAAAGTTTTGCTACATTAGAAAAACACTCAATTTCTTTGGAAATCGCTTACTACAAGCAAGAACAACATTAAAAATGACATAGTTTGCAAAGAAAAGGCGTCAAATGTATTTCGAAAAGAACGTGAACAATACTTTGAAATACAAGATTTGAAAGCTCAACTGCAAGACAAGAACATTGCCATCAGTGAGTTAAAGAAACTCATTGAAAAATGCAAAGGAAAATCTGTGGACACTAAGTTTGATAAACCATCTATTGTTCGACAACCAAATGCTCAAAGGATTCCAAAACCATCAGTTTTAGGAAAATTGACTCCTTTTTCAAACTCTCTTGAGAGAACAAATTTTGCAACAAAAAAGTCGGTTTCAAAAACTAATGAGTCAGAGGGTTTATCAAAACCAGTCACTCTACATAATTTGCCTCAAACAGCAATGCAAGCTGTAAGAAACAACAATGTGATTAAACCAGGCATGTATCGAATTGCAAGTAGTACAACACAAACTAGAGCACCATAGTTGACTCAGACTTCTAGGAATACTAATCCTCGCGTGTCTACATCTAGCATGAGTACTCCACAGAACTAATGTTAGCAGACAGTATAAAAAGAAAAGAATAATCACCCAAGCCTTAGGAAGCAATCAAATGAAAAGAAGAATGTCCCTGCCAAACACTAGTCAAGTAAAGTTTAAGAAGACTTAAGAGAAAACCACCATATGATTCTCGGTAATTTCTAAACAACAAAGTCTGTAAATGCGTGTAATGACAGCTTTAAAATTATAGAACTTCGAAATGTAGATGCAATTGTGCTACTTGTCGAAAATGTTGTTTAATTCAATCATGAGCTTGTGTTTCCTAAGTTTTTGAATGATGTGGAACACTATAACTAAAAGCCTAATATAGTGCCTATTAGTACTAGAAAGTCCAAAAGTCAAGCGAACAAATCTGTTGCAACACCCCATAAGAAAACAGTTGCATCAGAATCCACTACCACAAATTCTAAGAGTTACTATAGGATTCTATATAAGTGAACTAGTAAGGCATGGAAATGGTGGATAGCACAACAATGCCCATTAGCATATACATAGGTTCATAAGACAAAAAGAAATGGGTACCTAAAGTTAGGACTGAAAGTGTGACTAAGAAAGTTAGTTTTGCCATAGATAATGTATCTAGGATAACTAATGTCTTAAACTCACAAACACTTTAGGATCCAATTTGTCATGTATTCCATCGTCCTCTAATTCTATTGCAGATTGTACAACTCATCCTATTCATTGTTGACTCGGGATGCATAAAGCACATGACGGGCAATCTATCACTGTTGTGCAATTTTGTTGAAAAATATTTGGGTACCGTTCATTTTGGCAATGATTAATTTGCTCTAATTCTTGGTTATGGAGATTTGGTTCAAGGGAATATTACGATCAACAGGGTTTACTACGTCGAAGGTCTCAATCACAATCTTTTCTCGGTTGGTCAATTCTATGATGCAGATTTGGAAGTTGCATTTCAGAAATCTACGTGTTTTGTTAGAGATCTTCAGGGAAACGACTTACTAACCGATAATCGTGGAACTGATCTTTATACAATTTCTCTTCAAGAAACAACTTCATCAACTCCAATCTGTCTCATGGCTAAAGCATCACCAACTCAAGCGTGGTTATGGCATCGAAGACTTTCTCATCTTAACTTTGACTACATCAACTTGCTTTCAAAAAAGGATGTTGTGATTGGTTTACCAAAACTGAAGTATGTTAAGGATCAACTATGTTCCTCTTGTGAAGTGAGTAAAGCAAAACGAAGTTCATTCAAGTCAAAGACAGTTCCAAGTTCAAAAGGACGGTTAAATTTGCTTCATATGGACTTATGTGGTCCAATGCGGGTTGCTAGCATAAATGGGAAGAATTATATTCTGGTAATTGTCGATGACTACTAAAGATATACTTGGACACTCTTTTTACGTTCCAAGGATGAAACACCAGAAGTTTTAAAAGACTTTCTCACAATGATCCAAAGAAATCTTCAAGCCCCTGTAATTTCTGTTCGCACTGACAGAGGCACTGAGTTCTTAAACAAGACACTTAATGCATTCTTTAAAGAAGAAGGAATTGAGCATCAAACTTCTACTCCTCGAACACCTGAACAGAACGGCGTTGTCGAAAGACGAAACCGCACTCTCGTTGAGGCTGCTCGAACGATGCTTTCAGCTTCTAAACTTCCTTTATTCTTTTGGGCTGAAGCAATCGCAACCGCATGCTATACTCAAAACAGATCAATCATCATCCCAACTCATGAGAAAACGGCATATCACATCATTAATGACAGAAAACCCTCAATTAAACACCTTCACATCTTTGGTTGCACTTGTTACCTAACCAGAGATGGTGAGAACTTGGATAAGATGAAAGAAAAAGGGGATCCGTGCATTTTGGTGGGATACTCCACTCAGTCAAAGGGATATCGTGTATACAACAAGAGAACAAGGCTGATAGTTGAATCCATCCATCTCAGATTTGATGAAATCAAAGAGATGTCAGAGACGTCTGTTGCTAATGACACTTCAGGCCTCGTTCCCCAACGACAAAAGGCGTCAGATTATGACAACCCTGACCCCGCACCAGAACTACAAAATGTTTATCCTTCAGCAGATACAACAGTTCCATCACAACAGGAGTTGGATCTTCTTTTTGGTCCTTTGTACGATGAATTTTTCAATGATGGTGCTTCTCGTGTCAACAAGTCTTCTTCTCCCACTGATAATTCTGCTCCACAAGACACACACCCTTCAACGAATATTCAACCTACATCAGAACCATCAACTCCTACAAACACTCATCTGAGGAAAACAACGTTGATCCAAGCAGAATTTACCATCCTTTCTGTACACCGGTACAAGAAATTGCTGAGTCATTTCTCACGCAATAGTGTAAATCAAATGTGCATACCTTCAATCAACCTCAAAATTCCGAATACCGATGGACAAAAGATCACCCATTAACTCAAGTTCGTGGAAATCCATCCAAGCCAGTGCAAACAAGACGACAACTTACAACCGATCCTGAAATGTGTATGTTCGCACTCACCGTGAGTATTGTTGAACCAAAAAACATTAAGGAGGCAATGGTTGATTCAGCATGGATAGAGGCATATGCAGACGAACTTCCATCAGTTGACTAAACTACAAGTCTGGGAACTCGTTACAAACCTTTTACCTTTTGGCAAGTTACCTAATCAGCTAAAAGTGGTTTATGGAAAAACAAAAAGGATGAATGACGCAAACTGGTAATCGCAACAAAGCACAACTTGTAGCAAAGGGTTATGCTCAGGAAGAGGGTATTGATTCGACGTATCATTTGCATTCCAGTTGCTCGCTTGGAGGCTTCAGTAGTCTTGTCGCATAATGCTGTACACAACGTCTATTTTCCAATTTATCAGATGGACGTGAAAACGGCATTTCTTAATGGTCCATTGAAGGAGGAGGTTTATGTTGCACAACCAGACGGATTCGTTGATCCTGATCATCCAGACAAAGTTTACCGTCTAAGGAAAGCTCTATATGGATTAAAACAAGCTCCGAGAGCCTGGTATGATGAACTCTCAAAATTCCTGATATCTAAAGGTTTTACTAAAGGTACAATTGACCCGACTCTATTCACGATAAAATACGGGGAGGACATTCTACTTGTGCAAATTTACGTTGATGACATTATTTTTGGTTCCACAAACCCTCTAAACTTATCAAAACGTTTTTTGAAAAATATATGCACGGTAGATTTGAGATGTCCTTAATGTGGGAAATGAAATTTCTTTTTAGACTTCCAGATCCACCAATCCCACGAGGTATTTTTATTCAATCCCGGCCAAATAATATTACTTTAAGATTCTGAAAAAACATTGAATGGAAAAATGACAAAGCATTGGTACACCAATGACTACGAAACCTAATAGATGCAGACTTAGTGGTAAACCCGTAGACCACCCTGACTATCGTAGCAAAATCGGGTCACTCATGTATCTGACTTCTAGTTAGCCAAGACATAATTGCAAGCAGTAGTTTTGGCAGGGTGGAGATAATCCAAGCAAGACCCGACTGAAAAACACCTCAAGAGGTTAAAAGAATCTTTCGATTACTTAAGATGTATCCATTCACATGGGACTCATGGTATCTCGAAGGGTTCTGGCTTTGATCTAACAAGCTTTTTCCAGATGCCGATCATCCGTGTTGCCTTTGATACTCGCAAAAGTACTTCGCTGAGAAGAAACAGTCACCCTAGGTGATAAGTCAGTCATCTGTGATTCAAAGAAGCAGGATTTAGTACTGACAATGTCATCAAGCAGAGGTGCTGAATAACTTGGCGTTATCTGCAATTTGTGCTCAAGTTATTGTGGATGCGGACACAACTTCAAGATTATGGCTTCAATGTACAACAAATACCGTTTGTATTGCGAACTCTCAGTTAGCCAATAGCAATCTCATGCAACCACCGTTGCAGCACTATCTTCCCGTACCAAGCATATCCAAACTCGGTATCACTTCATAAAGAACAGCTTTGAAAATGTAATAATAGAATTGTACTATAGTCAGAATTGAATACCAATTGGCTGACATGTTTTTACTAAGCCCTTCCCTAAGAAAGGTTCATATCTCGTCAGACGAATTGGGTATGAGATGTTTTGACCTCCAGCCAACTGGAGGTTCTGACAAAAGAATCTGCTTGATACTTTCATCAAACATCAACATGTATATAAAATTTCAAAAAGAAAAATACAAAAATATAAAATTTCAAAAAGAAAATACAAAATCAAAAAATCAGAAAATGTTTCAAAAAATATTCTTCTCAACATGTCTCTTGGAATCGATAACATTTACGTACCTAGAAATGTTGATTAATATCGACACGGGCGTGTAAATGAAGTTCGAACAGGAGTTTCAAATGCTTTTAAAACATGTCATTTCTAAGTTTTCTTAATGGCTTATGTGCAAATATCAGTACGTAACCCGGACTTCAAATAAAGGAAAGTTTATCTATAAAGATAACTTATCCTAACAACGAGAAATTCAACTTTTCTCGGTCTTGAGCTGTTCTTACAAGACATTCAAAGTTTTAAGCTCAAGAAAAAGGGATAGTGTACGCATAAGTGCGCTTACCCTTAGAGTTGGAAGAGAAGTCTTCTAACATGATGTTTTTCAAAATGTTGAACACAATTTTCAAGAATTTCTCACTGACGATTCATAATCTTTCAAAATTGTGTGTTCAACACTCCATCTTTCAAGGGGGAGTTTTTCGAAAAACAAAGTTTAATGAGTTTGGATACATCATCTCACGACCATTCTTATGTATTCAAACCATTCCCAAAAAGTCTCTTAATAACAACAAGATAATAATGACAATTCAATAGAATGATAGTTATAAGATGACTAAGTGTTCAACCTCAATTTTATATCGATTTTACAACTTGGTACCATAGTTTTTGTGTGTTCAAACATGTAAAATTGAGGGGCAGCAAGATGACAACATTCCAAATAAATTCATGGTAAGCTTCAAAAACAATTTTCCCCATGGCCTTTTATTCAGACAAAATTTAATCACTAACTACAGTATTATTTCAAAATCTAAGTGACTTAGAATTTAAAATAAGGGGAGAATGTAATAAAATGTGATCTAAAAGAACTCAAAGTGCTAATCAGAAAACGGTTTTATGTTACTATCTCATACCCCTACAACATCTTAATTCACGACGATTCCTGAAGACATAAAGGTGGTAAGGTTATGTCATTGTCCCTATGATCCAACCAGAGACTGGAGGGCATCTACCCAAGGACACTCCATAGTTAGAAATAGCAGTCCTTATGAATGATTGGAGATGAAAGTGTATAAGGGAAGAATGCCGACAAATTGACTAACACTGGAACAATCACAACAATGTGTTAGGATGTACGTCTTGGTAAGCATTGAAGGGGCTGAAGAATTAAAAAGAAATGTATGGATAAAGGGTGAAAAGACACCACCAACCACCTAGACACAACATCCACACAACTTAGGCAGAAACCGAGACGATACTACTGTCTAGAATCACAATGTGATTTGCTGACATTGAAGACGACATCATGGACCGCAGTGTTGCAAATGCACAACCCTTTCTTTTTAGTGTGTTTTTGAGAGCTCAGTTTTAGTTTTAACTTAGTTTACTTTGATGTACTTGTACTCTTTTTTTTAATGAAAATTCAGTTTATCTTTCACATGGTGTTCTAAGTTACTTGTGTTTCTTTAAAAATCATATAAGCTCTTAATATAAGCCATCTTTAACCTGTTTTTAAACTTTGATACAAAAATTTAAGAAAAATTCAAAAGCCAAAAAAAAGTTACTGTTTGATTAAGCTAAGGATGAATGGGCAGAAATGGATGGCTCATTGGGGTGCTTAGTATAGCTTATTTATAAGCTAAGGGGTAGGATTAGAGCTTATTTAGGTTTCACATAATCCTGTTTTGAGCAAGGATCAAGGTATACTCCTTTTTAAATTTTTGCTTAAAAGTTACTGTAGCATAGCTTATATTCAGCTTATTTATGTCTTATTGTGCTTATTTGCTTTTGCTTTTTACCTTTTAGTGCTTAACCATACTTGTTTAATACTTGTCTTTTAAAATTTGTGCTTAAACTAGTCTTTATAGTTTTAAAATCCGTTTTTAAAATTATAAAGGGGTGTTTGGGTTAAGCCCAAAATGGGTCAAAATGGTAAGGTAATGGGTTGTGGTCATATGGTCAACTTTGATTAGTATTATTAAGCTCTTGTGAGACTGTTTTCAAAAGTTTACAAGTCTAAAAGTTGATTTTCAAGTTTTCTCATTTGTCTCTTAAGTCTGTTAGTTTTAAAAGAAGTTCAAAGTGCTTATTGGCTTAGACTTTAGAAAACCTAAGTTGTAGTTTAGAATTATGTCCTTTTTGTGTGTCAAAGATAGCTAGTTTAGTGTTTAGAATGTACTTGCATTTTTCTTAAAACTGTCATCTTAACTTTGAGTTTTTCAAAGGGTCAAAATGTGCCCCATTTTCATTCTCAAAAACCAGAGGGTAAATCAGTGATTTAGGATCTAAAAGTTTGTGCACAAGTTCATTTCAAGGTATTTTTCATCTGTTTTAACTAAGTTTTTGTTTTTGAGCTTATTGGAGAGCTTATTTTTAAGCTAACTTTTTCACAAAACCCTTTGTTGAAACTGCCCTGGTGTTAAACCACCACCTTTAAGCCCACTGTTCTAGCTTAATAGAGGACCTTAGCTCAAGCTTTTGGCTTTTCTGAAAAGCCAATAAGCTCTTTTATAAGACCCCTTAGCTCAATCCTTAGGAAGCCCTTTTAAGTGCTTAATCCTCAGCACAAAAGTGGCCATTTGAATTTTTTAAGCATAGTGTAGGAAATAGCTTATTCTTGTTCCAGCTTATTTTGTGCTTTTTAATTGCTG
This sequence comes from Tanacetum coccineum, assembly GCA_026074375.1. Taxonomy (NCBI): domain Eukaryota; kingdom Viridiplantae; phylum Streptophyta; class Magnoliopsida; order Asterales; family Asteraceae; genus Tanacetum; species Tanacetum coccineum. The sequence continues at coordinate 25,510 of BQNB010017230.1, forward strand.
TTTTAGTGTTCTAACTTGCTTATTTAGTTCCATTGTTACCTGTGTTTGCTTATTAGTCCTTCCCTTTTGCTTATTCTTGCTTAAAACTCAAAAAGAAAGTAGCCATTTTAAGCCCTTAAGCTCATAAGCCACTGCCATCAAAAAGCCCTTTTTCCAGCTTATTTATAAGCACTCACAAAAAGCTGTAGTTATGAAAAATGATAAGCCCCATGTGCTTATCAAGTTTGTGTAAAAAGTTTTTCTAAAAAAAAGGGAGGGAGATAAGAGGAAACCCGGGTGAGCAAGACTCGAACCCGGGTCTCAACCCTCAATACACCCTCCTTTTATAACACTGCCCTTTCCGCATCTTGTGCCCTTGGGGTCTTTTCTGGTTAGACCCCTTGCGGGGCACCTTGGTATTTAAGGGTGTTTGGCCCCTTTTAGCTATAAGCTCGTTTAAGCTTATTTTCAGCTTATTTATAAGCCGAATTTCGGGTTTCTTATTTTTCTTAGGATAGTTTTAGGGTAAAGCAATTTTAGTAATTTTTTCAGAATTTTTAAAAATAGTTTAGTATTTTTTATAATTTAATTTCTTTAAAAGTTTTAAAAATTCATAAAAAATACAAAAATTATCAAAAAAATATTTTTCTTTTTTAGGAAATTTTCTTTAGTCATATTTTACGTAGGAAAAATAGAAAAATTTTCGTAGGGTTAATTTTGCAAACTTTTGATTTTTAAAGAACGGGTCTCGGGTACGGTTCTTGTCTTGACTCGTTTTTGGGTCAAACGACCTCCGTTTTTAGTCTAGTTTTTTTAAACTTCGTTATTTGTCATTTAGAATCTATTTTAGCTTTTAAATTTGTTTTAGGGTTTAATTTGCAAAATTTAGGTTTTTGACCCTCGTTTTTCGTGCCCGTTTTAGGATTTAAGTTATTTAGCTTTCATTTTTAGGTTTTTCTCAATCGTTTTTGCTTGTTATTGATTAACTTAGATTTTTACACTCTCAAATCATTAATCTCATTCAAACTCCAATTTTCCGACTGTATCGATTCTCCAGCACAGCCTCGTTGGGGATAAACGACCCGGGGATATTCTATACTACTTCTCGGTTTCATTGATTGTTTTTAGATTATACTTATTATATATTATATATATTTTAAGAATCAATCAGAGATCTTCTTTTATCTTGAAAAGTTAATTACTCTTACTAAAGTTTACATATACAATAGTCGAAAGAACATTTGCGCGTTGTTTGGAAGAAAGCTTTTGCATGGCTTTTAGCTTTTTGTTATGAACATAAAGCTTGTTTTATGCGAGCGTTTATTTTTGAGCTACTTGTGGGCTATTTACCAAACAAAGCTTTTATCTCATTTTGGTTAGATGAGCTACTTGAAAATGTTAAATAAACAAGCAAGATACCCGCGCGGCAGGCATAATTTTTTTTCGAATTTATTTCGAATGAATATTGAGTGGGAATGTGTCCGTGCGTTGTGGTGGGATTGACTTAAATGCAATACATGTATTTTATTTCACTGAATATTTTTTTAACAATCACGGAATTTGAATAAATGTTTGTCGTTGGGGCGAAGTATACGTTATTTATAGAGCGAATATATTTGAGGAATATAGTTTATTATATAAGAAAGTTGTAAATAGTTAAAAGTTGAGGGTACATTTTATAAATTTTCTTTTTTATTTCCTATTTATATTAAACTTCAACATTTTTTTAACAGAAATTTCAACATTTTTTATAAAATCGTGCGTATGTCAGAAGCATTTCAATACTGGGCTCGTTTTGTTCGCAATTCAAAGATCTTTTCGATGGTGTTTTTTAATCTGAATGAATCGGTACATATATACTATATATTTGATAAATAAAGTTTATTATATAAAAAAGTCGTGATTAATTAAAAGTTGAGAGTCCGTTTTATAACTTTTCTTTTTATATTTGATTTAGGGTCATTTGCATTCATTGTTGGGCTAATATTTTCGGCCTGATACAATACGACGTCGTATTGTATCAAAAATGTATATATTTATAATTCAATGGGTATCCAATATCAAATAATTGGCGAATTACTACTATTTAGGTAAGGTTGGGCGCTATCGTGATCATCAACAACATTCATTTTTTCTGCCAGATTATTTTTTCTCAGACGACTTTTTATCACTATAAGAGTAAGGAGTATGGTGACGAGGTAACTCGCAAAATCTTATGTGGCCTTCGCCACCACCCTCGCCACCATACCAGCCAAGCTCGCCATTTTCAAAATTGAGGTAACTCGCCATTAAAGTGAGTCACATAAAGACAAAAAACCTAAACGTTATATTTTTTAAAAATGTATCCGTTATACATTAAAAAAATTATACCCTCTTTTATAATATAAATACCACTCTTTTTAACCTAAATTTTTCACACTTAATCCCAAACAAAAATGATAACATATAACTTGTTAAGTTTTTAAAATGGCTTGTTCGCTTCCACATACTGACTCTGAAGTCGAAGTTTTGGTTCAAAAACTAATTGATGAAGATAAAGGTCGTCAGAACGCGATTCTGGATTTAGCCTTGCAATTTGAAAATTCATGCAAAGCTAAAGACGATCTTAGAAAAGCTTACGAGAAATGTAATGACATTTCACAAGAGAGCCGTGCTTTGATCGACACTTTTTTAAAAGAAGGTTCTGATAAAGATTACTGTAACATTTCTCAATTTCAGATCATTTTACGATTCCTATTATTTGTCACTATTTATTTTGGTCCGATACGCGTTTACTTTTAAATTAACTTTTAAGATAAATCGCGTAGACTAGAAATAATCATTTAATGTAAACGGTCATCAAATAAATTAAGTTTTTTTTTTGGAACGGCAATTTGTGGCTACATGGCCCCTAGCCCAGAAGGCGTAGCAAGCCCACACAACCAGGTTGGGTCGAGCCCAGAAGGCAATGGCACCCTTCCCTTTACATACGCGGGAGGAAACCCCTATCGCCCTAGACAAGACTCGAACATGAGACCTTGCCTAGGAGGGTAAAACCACCATACCATTGGACCAAATGCCCGTTGGTAAATAATAAATAAATAAATAAATTAAGGTTTACATCCATCAAGTAATATATAATTATTAAGACGATAATTATTAACTTTGCATAGTTTATTTTTATTGGTCACGTAAAAGGGTTACGTTACGCAATAAAATACATTCGGACACACCCCGAAAAATACCTAGACTTACCTAGACTCAAACCAATACCCACCTTTTGATCCTTAAACACAGAAACTATCAATGCTTGTGTTAATACCCACTAGTGCCGAATTATGGGACTAAAACTACTAAGAAAATCTTAGAAATCTCTTAATGATCTCCCAAGGTACATGTACATCACTTGATTAATTAAAACTTTGTACCTAATGTTCCCTAACTAGCTAATACACATTGGATAATAACCAAATGACTCCTCCTTTGCCTTGTTTTGCCGCGGCAATACACACACACATACACAAATCATAAGATTTTCATAATCTAGCTAAATCTTGTACATCATGCAACTAATTAAGATTGGTACCTAGTTGTTTTGGCAAAACCATTTGAGACTAACTTAAACCACTAAACCACTAGGTTAGGATCGTTTTTGGTTTGTTTGTGTAACTAGGAGAGTTAACTAGCTATTTGCCTATAAATAATTGAACACTTACACCATTTCACACTCTTAAAAAATACAAACACTTAAACTCTTCCTCTCTTTTGCTTCGGGTCTCAAAACGCAACCAAACACCTCACATTCACTCCATTCGAATCACCAACACTACTAAGGGTTTTCATACGAGTCCACAAGGTTTACACGAGCTAAGGATTGGGTGTACGCTAAGCTTAGGAGCTTAGTTTATTATTGGGTCGCGTAAGTCATACGTGGGTTGTCTCATTTCGCACACACGCTCGGACAAGACACTAGGACCATTGTAAGTCCCATTGAACCCATATAACCCGTATTATACTTATATTATGAGTGTTACTTTGCTAACTAGTTTAAATGTCGCATTTAAATATATAAATGATGTGCTAGCTTAAGAACACGCACGTTAAGACGCAAAAAATAGAAATATACGAACGTTATTGGTTTACAACTTGTGTGGTGATTAAACTGTAATTAACACATGTAACGTGACCTAGTCACAAGCAAAGCATCAAAAGCCGTTCGTTATAAGAAAACCACACATAAACGTTCGTTGTAAACCATATACGATGGCTTGGGAATACGTGCGCGACCTAAATAAACGATTGCATGTAAAACATGATGCATACACAAGTTAAATACACGACCTTTTTGTCATTAGGGCTTTTCGAAACATTATGTAAGTCACTAGGGGAAATATTGGGCCTTGTATTCACGTAGGAACGGAACATGCCACGTTCGGGCCCAACCGGCCCAACGACCAATTAGTGAAGACTCACAACTTATAAAAAAGCTAACATAAGCTTATCGAGGGCTTATATGGAACGTGAACTCGTAGGAAAGAAACATATGTTTAAGAAAACTTAACAGGCCACAAGCGGGCCCAATAAGGCCGAACAGGCCCAACAGTAGGGCCCACGAAATGGCAATAAGCTCTACGAGCTTATTAAAAGACCTACGAGCTTATTGAACTCATTTAAACCCCAAGGTACCATAGCGAGTGTTTAAAACCCAAACGAACCCTTAACGGGCTTGTTAGCCCGTTTTCGTGACCAAACGAGGCCTATATGCCACAAATAAGCTTAGACAGCTTATTTGTGAGCTTAAGCAACTTATAAGGCTTATTATAAGCCTAGGAAGGTTAATGGACCCAAATGAACTAAGCCTAAACATGCACAACACTTATCGAACTCGTAAAGGGCCTGAAAGCGCATTATCGGAGCTTAAGTGCTTATTTAATAAGCCATAAAATGAAAACAGCTTAACCATAATCCCGAATGCCTAATGAAACTAGAAAATAAGTTGTATTATGTAAAAACCCTTTTGCAAACAAACGGGTTAAGAATTGTTGGGCTAACGAGCCCAATGAGCTCGAATAAGCTAACATAAGCTCACCTGAGCTTATTTTTCAGCCAAACAGACTCAACTGAGCTTATTGAATATGGGAAATAAGTTGAAACCAATAGGAAACCCTAATGGACCTTTTTGCAAACTTTCGGTAAAGGTTGTTGGGCCAACGAGCCCAATAAGCTCATCCGAGCTTATTAATAAGCCAAACAGATTTGTGTAGCTTAAATAAGCTTAACAAGTGCTTTAGTGTTTTTTAAAACTTAATCGGACCTCTAAAACACTTATTGGACCTTAACAGGCCCAATAAGGTCCATTTAGCCAAAATAAGCTCTCCCAAGCTTATTTATAAGCTGGGACAGCTTATATGGCTTATTGGAGCTTAATGAAATCTAATGTCACTTGTTAAGTATCCCCCATGGTTTCTTGGCACCTGGGACCACCACCTGAAGTAGTTCCTAGGGAACTAGATTCATTAGGTGTTGCCTTGGATCGGGTCTTAGTTATGTTACCACTGTCATGCTCTGCTTCTAAGCTAGAAGCAGTAGTGGCAGCCCTCACCAAACTGTCACCCAACTCCTTATAGACAGCCTCATCTGCAACATTGTCACTAGGATCACTAGGCTGAGGTACCTGGGTGTCCTTTCTTTTAGGATTCCTAGGTTTTTGTGTCTTTTGTGGTTGAGTAGATGGTTAAATAATGGTGGGTGTGTGATGGAGATCAGTTGGAATTGCTGAACCTTTACCCAATTCTGATTGGTTTTGTACCACCATTATTGGAAATAAAGGAGTTACTCTACCAGAAAAACCTTTTCCTACCCTTTTCATATTTCCAAAAATCTTCTTAGTGTGAGAGGGTGCATTATAAATTCTCTTATGAGTTGGCAGCCCATCAAGTTGTTAAAAAATACTTGTACAAACCTTGGATACATCAAAAATTTCTTAGACACATTATTGAAGTTTCACATTGATCTTTAGCCAAAATTTAGAGACTAAGCACTGGCGTGATTTACATAGGTCTTTGACGGTGTGATTCGTACTTGATAATCTCTATCATCACAGAGACTACTTCCTAAGGTGAGTTCAAATCCCCATGTTTTACAATTATCTTAAATGATTATACATCCTTTGGGGTAGAAACATGTTTGTTTACACTTGGACGCAAGTGTACATTTTACTACAATGATTACGCTTTTCCTAAGATACGATAACCCAACTGAGCCTTTATCATGAACTCACCATAACTGGATTGTAAGCGCGAATGTTATAAATAGATCATTTGGATTGACAATCCCCTTTTTATATAGCGTTTGTATTGTTGTTATTGTTCGAGTGATTAGCTATCACCGGGACGAACGTATACCATGTCGGATTGGATGTTGCGGGTTCTAACCTCATTCACCAGGCATTCATTGGTAAATATTGCATTCATACATGTCGAGCTTCATGTCAATGAGCATTAGGAAAACGAATTACTTTTTGTGATGATTGCATATTTTTACTTAATCATACACTTGGTACTGCGGTCCTACTATTGATTTACATAAACCTATGAATTCACCAACTTTATGTTGATATTTTAAGCATGTTTTCTCAGGTCAATAAGGCACGGGGTGCTCAGATACATTGGGGGTCACTCTTTGGAAAGAGTCAGTACTAAAGATTTGGGCGTATTACATTTTGGGAACATTTGTTATAAACCAAAATCTTTACTTACATTGTCGAACAATTTGAAGCCATGAGCTTATGTAATGAACAAGCATTTTGTTAATCCAATGTATCTTTTTTTTATTAAAACGACACGTTAGTGGTCGTTCTCATATCTTGTGCTATTGATCTATGAAGTAACGCCCTTGGATATTCAACATTCCGCTGCTACCCAAATTTGGGGGTGTTACATATTGGTATCTAGAGCCCAGGTTATCGAGAACCAGGTCAAAAGTTTTGTCTGGAATATAACCATTTTCAAACCCAGTTCACAAATGGGAATTTCGATGGGGGGGGGAGGGGGGGGGGGGGGGGGGAGAAAGGACATACATGCATTACTTGTTTACATCTAGCACATATATGCTTACATGATACACACTATTTTAACATTAGTAGGGTACTAAGTGCTTACATGATTGATATATGCGTATATAAAATATACTAAGTACAGTACTATAAGAGTCTCATAGATATAACATAGAGACCACTCTTATAATTAAAGCTTATAGACATATCATACCGATCTTTCCTATAAGTAATACTTATATAGGTTATTTTTGCTTTTTGCAGTAATCATGTCTTCTGCGACATCTGCGGTTACCTACACTTTCGTTTACACCGACTCTAAGCATGGCAGAGCCTTCTGGGGAGCCGATGATGAGGAGATATCTGAGGGAGGCATCCCATGGGTCATCGTATTAGGATACGACGGACTCCCGATGCAGCCAGTAGCCCCACCATCACCGGATTACATACCAGGCCTAGAGGATCCACAGACACCGCCAGTTCCTCAGGACGAGGATGAGCGTGAGCCTATGTTCGTACAGGCACATGATCCTGACTACGTGCCAGAGCCTATATACCCTGAGTATATACCATTGGAGGATGAGCATGAGTTTCCAGCTTAGGAGCAGCCATTACCTCCTGTTGATTCACCTACTATTGATTCACCTGAATATGTTACTGAGTCAGATCCCGAGGAGGATCCAGAGGAGTACGAGGATGATGAGACAGAGGATGGTCCAGTCGACTATCCTATGGACGGGGGAGATGATGGAGATGATGATGATAGAGATTCATCTGGGGATGACGCTGATGGTGAGGATGAGGATGATAAGGACGAGGAGGACGAGGAGGATGAGCACTTAGCTTTGGCCGACTCTGCTATTGTTATACCTGTTGATGAGCCTGTTTTCCCACCTGAGGGAACAGAGCCTGTTATACCACCACCCTCCACTGACATTACTATTGGGGCTAGGATTACCGTCCGGCCTCAGACTTCACATATCCTTTCAACCACAGGCAGAGGTTAAAGACAATCTGGCCATGACTCTCCATCACCATCACCACCTATCTCACCATCACCACCCTTTGTAGGAGAGCGCCTTACTAGGTGCACAGCCCCACCTACACATTCATCACCACCACCTGTGGCCCATCACCTATACTACCACATCTAGGTGACCAACCCAATTCCAGACACTCTGATATCATCCTCTCAGGCCCTTATTAAATTGCAGTTACTGCCCGCATTACCATCACTTCCACTACACCACTACCAACCATCTCTATACATACCACCACCTGTTGAACTGTAGGGTTATATCCCGAGTCTTGAGCAGCCTCCCCGCAAGAGGTGTATTTGTCCACCCCAAGCTCTAATACGAGGTCCGGGGAGAGTTCTACTCTAGACCCTACCAAAGGTGGGATAAATTATGGAAATTTGTCAACACGGTAGATGTGAAGAGGAGGCGACAGGGATTAGAGATGTTGGGTAACGGTATTAGGGATAACATGGTAGATCTGGCAAGAGGCAGTTCTAAGATAGCCCCTAATAACCGTGGAGAGGTCAATACTAGTCACAGAGCTTGCTGAGGCTCCATCGAGCATGATACACAAGACTTAGTAATGCTTTACTAGAGGATGCTCAGATAGTACGTCTTGAATATCACAGCGAGTCGATATGACTCGCAGCGGGTCGAGCTACGTATGGGGGATAGGATGACTCTCCAAAGAGATAGTAGGATGGTGGAGGAGAGGCCTATGCGTCTGAGAGGCTTAGGGCTCACTCGTATCATGATTGAGTCCATCGACTCATCAGGAGCTTCAGACCCATCGTGATCATGGTGTATGCAACAGACCTCTCCACACATCAGACACAACTAACCAGCTGCATGGTACTCTCTTCAGACACATCATAGGTATATGAGACTCGCTTCAGATGCAGCAGGCTGAGTCGCAGCGCTTTCGAGAACGGACCGTAGGCGTCAGGCACAGATGGTAGAGACTCTCCGAGTCATTAGAGATATGTGACGAGAGACGAACGACATGTAAGCCGAGTTGTTAGCACTGCGAGGACAACAGAGGGGAGCTAGGCAGCCAAGACCAGATGCTAGAGTCCAATCACCAGGAGGCTTCTGGGGATGCTGACAGTCACATTCTAGTGATGGCATGTTATTATATCTTGCTAGGTCATGTACAGGCATTTAGGTATAAGGGTTTTCCCCGCAAGCATAGCCTTAGAATCTTTTGAGTTTGTATTCTGTGTAATACCGACAGCTATTTCAATGTAAAAATTTTCAGGTTTTATGAAGGAAATTGATATGTTAAGTCATACTATATACTTCTCTTGTGTTGATATGCTCACACAATACATATTATATATCCTGTCATATAACCTCATTTTGTCTTTTGTGATCTAGACAAATCATGGCACCCTACGACCAGAAGAGGACCTAAAAAAAAATAGAAGAAAAAAAAAAAAAAAAAAAGAAAAAAACAAAAAGGTAACCCCTTGTTAACAACACCAACCTAAACAACATGACTCTAGAATCCATCCAAGCAATATTACCAAGCCTCTTTTGCGAAACATCCACCAATGGAGAGGAAGCCATAGTTCGCACGGGAGAACCGAATGGGAGGGGGGAAGAGGGGGGAAGGGAAAAGGGAAAGAGAAAGGGAGAGAGGAACGAGCAAACTGCGCGCCCTTGTTTTTATGCTGAGCTGATGAAGTGCAACCTATGAACTGGGACTGAAGGCGTGGTCGGTTTGACTCGGTGGATTGAGAAGATGGAGTCAGTTTTCAATATCAGTGGTTGTGCTATTGAGAATCAAGTAAAGTTTGCCACCTGCACTCTGATAGGTGCTGCTTTGACTTGGTGGAATGGTTAGATAAGAACCTTAGGTCCTGAGGCATATGCAATGACTTGGGAAATACTCAAGAAAAAGATGACGTACAAGTATTGTCCGCAGGGTGAAATCAAGAAATTAGAAATCGAGCTGTGGAACCTAAAAGTCAAGGGGAATGATGTTCCAGCATACACTGAACGTTTCCAAGAGCTAACCCTGATATGTACCAAGTTTATTGCCAACGAAACCGAGAAGGTTGACAAGTACATCAATGGACTTCTTGACTACATTTATGGGAACGTCAAATCTGCCAGACCCAAGACGTTAAATGAGACTATTGAGTTGGCCAACGACTTGATGGATCAAAAACTCCGTACCTACGCAGAATGGCAATTTGACAACAAAAGGAAGGCTGATGATTCATCCATAAACAACCATAGTCACCAGCAACAACCCTTCAAGAGACAGAATGTTGCCAAGGTCTACAATATAAGGACAGGCGAAAGGAAGCCTTATGGGGGATCTTTGCCCAAATGCACCAAAGAGCCATCTCCACGCACATGTCCCGTAAGCACCCAGCATGTCACTAAGTGCAAACAAAATAGGGCACATTGGCTCGCGATGCAGGAATGCTGTAACACAAATGTTGCCTAACAACATCAGAAGGGCAATGGGGCAGCCCCAAAGGAAATGTTTTTTTTGAGTGAGGATCAACCAGGAACATTTCAAGAGAGATTTGTCCTAACTGAAGAATAAAGAATGGAGAAATGACATGCCACAAGGCTGGGTTATGTAGTTGGAAATGCAAGAAAAAGAGGGGAAATGTCACGGGAAACCCTGATGCCAAGTCGCACGGGATAACGTTCCTCTTAAATACCCACTATGCATCTATCTTATTCGACACTGGTAGGCCGAATAGAAGCTTTATAACCACTTCATTTAGTCCTTGATAAATCGCACCCAACTTCATTACGAAAAATTGTTATGATGTCGAATTAGCTGATGGGAAATTAGTCAGGATAGACACTATTATACGAGGTTGCACTTTAAATTTCTTAGACCATCCGTTCAACATAGATCTAATGCCCATAGAACTGGGTAGTTTTGATGTCATATCGTGTATGGTACTAGTTAAGAAGATTCACGCCGAGATTCGTGCGCGATGAGAACCTTGTTCAATTCCCTACGGAATTAAAACTTGCTTTTGATGGCAACAAAAGTTAGCAACAGGATAGAATCCCGATTGACGGTTATCTCATGTTCAAAAGCATCAAGAGTACAATGGTCAGAGAAGGGTGAATGCCAGGGATCCTTTTTAGCACAAGATATCCGCCAAGAAAGAGGAGGACAAGTCGGAAAGAAAACAGATAAAGGACGTACCAATCGTCCGATATTTTCCTGAAGTATTTCCTGAGGACTTGCCAGGTCTTCCTCCAGCTCGACCAGTGGAATTTCAAATCGACTTTATCCCAGGAGCCGCACCCCGTACACTGCTCGAGCTCTGTAACCAAGAGCTCTTACTTCCTCACTCTTGCCTCCTCTCTACCTCAGCACCGTGTCGATTGCCTCCATCCGAAATGAAGAATTTATCAGAACAATTATAAGAACTTTCTGACAAGGGATTCGTTTCACTAAGGCCTAGTTCCTCACCTTGGGGAGCCCTCGGTCTTATTGTCAAAAGAAGGCCGGGTCATTCCAGGATGTGCATCGACTACCATGAGTTAAATAAATTGACAGTAAAGAATCGTTATCCACTTCCGAGGATCGACGATTTGTTTGATCAACTTTAAGGATCCAGTATTTATTCAAAGATAGATCATAATATCAGATATCACCACTTAGAGTACGAGAACACATTTCAAAGGACAATTCTGAACGTCGGTATGGTCAATTTACGAGTTCTAGGTTATGCCATCGGACTGACAAACGCACCTGCGGTAATTCATAGGTCCCTCATGACCGGGGAGAAGCCTTACTATGATAAGTTTTGTAATTGCTGTCATCAATGACATACTTTATTTATTCTAAGACGAAAGAGAGCATGAAGAACACCTTAAAGCAATTCAGAATTGCTTTAAAGAAAGAGAAGTGTATGCAAAGGTTTCAAAAATGTGAATTTGGATTCCGAAGGTACAATTTCTCGGACATGTTCATTGATAGTAGAGCATACATGTATATCCAGCCAAGATAATAGAGGTCTATCGGGCGGGGGGGGGGGGGGGGAGGTAGGTGGGATGCTCCCAAGACAAGACCACGGAGAAATCCGCCAATTTTTAGGTCTTGCTTGTTACTATCGAATGTTCATAGAAGGATTTTCGAAGATTCTAAGTCAATGACGAAACTGTACCACAGAAGGAATCAAGTTCGACTGGGGAGAAAAGGAAAGAGAAACTCTTTTTCAGTTAATAAAGCAGAAGTCAGTGGCGTGCAACCAATTTGGCTTTACTGAGGGGAAGCGCATACTTCGTGGTATAAGGACGTAAGCGTCTCACAAGGGTTTAGTTAATGTGCAATACAGAGGAGAGAAAGTGATTGCCTAAGCTTCCTCGCGATAGTTAAAAGTTTCAACAAGAAAACAACGAACCACACGATGATTAGAGCTTTGGTCTGTTAGAGTTTTCCCTAAAGATATGTGTGACACTATCTCTAATACAGAACCTAGATGAACCCGTGTTCACCGCCCATAAAACCATACAACTACACCTCGATTAGAAAGACATAACAAGATACCACGCCGTAGGCGTAGAAATTACTAGCTGATTGACTAATAATGTGATATTCTTATCATCTAGTGAAACCAAACATACGTGGCCGAGCGCCGATGCCATCAAGAACGAAATTGAGCCACTACGGTTCGAGCCTTAGTTATGACAATTGGATTGAGATCTCCCAAACAAATATTAAAAGCTCAGAATCGAGAGGCAAAAAAAAAAAGGAAGACAGAGAATCACGTGACATGAAGAATGTAGTGTCGGGTATAATCCGAAGGTATAAACCCAGGGAAAGATTGGAACCAGACGTGCCGCTGGAACACTATATATTTACGACGAGCAGTGAGTTTGATCCCTTGCTATGGAACTTAAGTATCCGTGAATGATGCACGAGTTCCCAAGTCAAAATATTCTATCCATCCCTGTTCCGAAAAGATGTATCAAGACATAAAGAAATTATATTGGTGGCCAAACATGAAGGCTTAACTCGCTAGTGCAACGCATGTTAGAGTCAATGCCTGACTTTGCAAGGGTCAGCCGAACATCAAAGCCATTGGATTGCTAGTACAACCAGAAATACCTGAGTGGAAGTGGGATAATATCACGATGGATTTTATCACCAAACTTCCTAGGCCGTCACAAGGTTTTGACACCATCTGGGTGATTATGGATCGACTTACAAAATCTACTCACTTCTTGCCAATAAGGGAGAATGATCCATTGGACAAATTAGCAAGGTTGTACCTGAATAGGATAGTGGCAAGATACGGGATACCTGCCTCAATTATCTGTGATCGTGATGGAAGATTTACTTCAAATTTCTGGAGATTATTTCAAAAAGCTTTGGGTACAGATATTAGTATGAGCACTGCGTATCATCCCGAAACTGACGGCCAGAGCGAGAGAACCATTCAAACTCTCAAGGACATGCTACGTGCTTGCGTGATCAATTTTTGCAAAGGCTGGGTTAAGAATTTGCCATTGGCCGAGTTCTCATACAACAACAGTTATCATGCTAGCATAAAGGCCGCCCCTTAGGAGGCACTGTATGGTCAAAAATGTCGATCACCGGTGTGTTGGGCCGAAGTTGGGGAAGCCCAACTGACTGGCCCAAAATTAATCCAAGAAACAACAGAAAAGATCGTCCTGATCAAGCAAAGGATGCAAGCTGCACAAGATCGACAAAAGAGTTACGCTGATCGAAAACGAAAGCCGATGGAGTTCGAGATTGGGGACAGAGTTATGCTCAAGGTCTCACATTGGAAAGGAGTCGTACGGTTCGGTAAGCGGGGCAAGCTGAACCCGAGATATGTCGGACCTTTTAAGGTGTTAGCAAAAGTTAGGAAAGTTGCCTACAGGCTGGAACTTCCTCAAGAGTTGAGCAGAGTTCACCATACTTTCCATGTGTCTAATATGAAGAAATGTTACGCCGACAAACCATTAGTCATGCCGTTAGAAGGAATTCATGTTGACGATAAGCTCCAGTTTGTGGAAGAGCCCGTTGAAATCATAGAACGGGAGATCAAACGATTGAAGCGAAGCCGGATACCATTGGTTAAGGTTTCGCTGAACTCTAGGCGGGTCCCTAGATCACCCTGGGGAACGTGAAGATTTGTTTCAAGACAAAACTACCGATAAACTCTCACAAACCAGCTTCGTACATCCACTAGCAGAGGTCCCTTAAGCATTGAGGACAAAGCTCTTTTAACGGTTGGAGACATAACAAATCTCAATTTTTGTGTCATTGTACACTCTATTAATGATCACTATTTATTTTAGTCTGATACGCGTTACTTTTAATAATTACATTTAAGTTAAATCGCGTAGACTAAAAATAATCAATGAATGTAAATGACCATCAAATAAAAATTTAAGGTTTAACACAACAAGTAAGAAATAATTATTAAGAAAGTAATTATGTACTTTGCGTACTTTATATTTTTATTGGTCACGTAAAAGGGTTACATTTCGCGATAAAATACATTTGGACGCACCCCGGAAATACCTAGACTTACCTAGACCCAAACTAATGCCCACTTTTATAACCTCAACACAAAAATTAAATCAATTTGGTGTTAAATGCCTCCTATGGCCAGACACATACATATACATACCTAGAAAATCCCCTAAAAATCTCCTAATGATCCTAAGGTACTTGTACATCTCCTAACTAATTAAGATGTGTCCTTAATGTTCCCCCTTAACTTAATACACATTGGATAATACCCAAATTTCCTTCCTTTCTCCTTTGGGTGTCGATTTCATGCATCTATGCATACAAATCCATAAGATTTGTCTAGCTAAGCAAATCTTGTACAAACATTGGTCATTAAGAGTGTTACTGTTGAATGTTTAGCATAAAACCATGTGTGGCAAAACCAAGAAAACCCTAAAACCCATTCCTAGGGCACAACTGAATTTGGTTTGTTTATGTAACTAGGAGAGTTAACTAGCTAAGTGACTATAAATACTTGAACACTTACACCATTTCACACTCTTACAAAACACAAACACTTAAACTTTTCCTCCATATTGCATTAGGTCCTCAAACCAAAGCAAACACACTCACTTACTCATTTTCGAACCAACAAATATCCACGAGGGTTATTCGAGCTAGGGTTGGGAAATTTCAAAAGCTTTAAAGCCAAGGGTTGGTTGCTTCGATCGTGTACACATTTGGATTAGCACTCTACACGTCCAAAGCTCGTTGAACCATACACTAGGACTCTTGTAGGTCGTATACGAACCTATGACAATTGTACTATACGTATTTTTCTTGTTATCTAGGTTGTATGTCGCGTATGGATATATATGACGCACTAGAGAAACTTTACCCATGCTAAGTAAATAACATGCGTGTTATACGCAAATGATATCGCGTATGATGACAATGTGTATGTTAAAGCATGCAAGGGACCAAGTAACTGACCAATAACACTGCGAGGAATTGAAAACCTGTTTCAAAAAAAAAAAAAAAAAGAAAATATAAGTAAAACTATACCGTAAACATTTAAAGACAACATAACACGTGCTAGGGAGGAGTATATGAGAACTCTCAAAGACGTTTTTGCATTTATGGGATCGCAATTAGGAATGCTAGCCACATCGTTTTGATGCTAGAACTATCTGACGAAAACCCACGGAGACATTAATAAACCATACGACTCTTATTTTTGGACTCACGACACCATCTTTGTAGCCCACAAGACACATAAGCCACAAAAAAGCTAGGACTGCTTTATTTGTGTACTTAAGCACTTATAGGATTTTATTATTAACCTAGATAAGCAATTGACTCAAGGAATAAAAGCCCAAACCGCTAGAACCCTTATCGGACTTCTATCGAGCCCAATAAGGCCCAACGAGGGCTTATTTATAAGCCACGACTTATTAATAAGCCACTCGGGCTTAATCATGATCTTGAAGTGCTCATTTGCTTCACATAAAGCTTTCATTTGTTAGAAACCCATTCGAGACCCTTAATGGGCCTTCTAGCCTATTAAAGGGCCCTAAATAAGCGAATAAGCTCACAATAAGCTTGGGCAGCTTATTGATGAACTTATGAGAGCTCAATGAGCTTAATAGACCTTAATATAGCAATCAGACCCAAATGGACCCAACCGAAAAGCCTAAAACCCTATTCGGGCCTTAAATGGGCCCAACGGTCCATTAGCTAGTGCTTATTAGCTTATTTTGATAAGCTGAAATGAAACAGACCCTAAAGCACTAAATAAGCCCAAGAAATAAGTTAGATAAACCTAAGGAACCCTTAAGGTTCTATTCGGGTTGAGTTATTGGGCCTGTAAGCCCAATAAGCTCGAAATAAGCTCCAATAAGCTCCTCGAGCTTATTCTAAGCTTATCAAGACCAAAACCCTATGAGCATATGGAA
Organism: Tanacetum coccineum; assembly: GCA_026074375.1. NCBI lineage: Eukaryota > Viridiplantae > Streptophyta > Magnoliopsida > Asterales > Asteraceae > Tanacetum > Tanacetum coccineum. The sequence continues at coordinate 41,947 of BQNB010017230.1, forward strand.
CCTTTTGAACTTATTAAAATCATTTTGGACCTTTAAAACGCTAAACGGACCTTAACGGGCCCAATGTGGCCCGTTAAGCCAAAAATAAGCTCGATGAGCTTATTAATAAGCCGAACCAAATATTATAGCTTAAATAAGCTTAACGAATGCCTTAGTGCTTTTTAAAACTAAAACGGACCTTTAGAACACTTAATGGACCTTAATGGGCCCGATAAGGCCCATTAAGCCATAATAAGCTCGTTAGAGCTTATTTATAAGCTATGGCGGCTTATATGGCTTATTTTGACATAATTAAACATACTGCCACTTGTTGGCATTTAATTGGAATGAAAATGCAATTTTTACAAAGTCGGAGGACTAAAAGTGTAAATTTACAAACTATAGGGTCAAAACTGTAAATTGCTAAAGCTAACAAGCCCAGGGACTGTTTATGTCAGTTTTGGAAACTTAGGGGCTGTTTCAAACTTATAAGGACCTAAAATGTAACCTTGTAAAGTCTAGGGACTAAAAGTGTAATTAATGAAACTTGGGGGTTTAAAAATGTACATAAAGAAGATTAATAAACCTCCCTGGGCTGTTTTGTATTTACAAGAAACCTAAGGGTATAATTGTGGACAAAAGTGAATAAATAAAACACTTAACGAATCAGTCGAATACTAAGATATTCGGACATTAAACGGGTTTAATTAACGACGTAATAAATAGGTATATTTATTAACAATGATTTCACGTTTCTCGAGAACTATCGAAGTTGTAAATACAATAACCATGTGCACCACCACACAAGTGATGACAGTATATATAAACTTAAAATGGAATTTGTTATACATGATCGTATCATTAAATTGTAGACTAAGACTTGACCGTATTTACTTAGGTACTTGACGGTGTGATTCACTGCTTACTTGGATATTTATTATCATTCAGAGAACTACCTGCTAAGGTGAGTCATAGCCCCATGTTTTAATTGTTATTTAAATGATTCAAATTTCTTTTGGTGTGAGAACATGCTTTTGTTTTTACAAATTGGACGCAAGTGTACATTTTTATACAACTAATCACGTTTTGCCTAAGTAGGCGTTAACCCATTTGAGCTCTTTAATCATGAACTGTTAGTTGCATAGTTGTAGTTGGGAACTGCATTGTGTGAGCGCGAATGTTATTGATAGATCTATTCGGGATTGACAATCCCCGTTCGGGTGATTAGCTATCACTGTTAAACGAACGTATACCATGTTCGGATTCGGATGTTTCGTGTTAGAATCTAGTCATTCACTGGGCAATTCATTGGCAATATTATTGACATTCATACATGTCGAGCCTTCAGTGTCATGAGATTAGGAAAACGTGACCACTTTTTATGATGTTTGTATGTGTTGCTAAATCATACACTTGGAAATCTTGCGGTCCTACTATTGATTTACATAAACCTATGAATTCACCAACATTGTGTTGACGTTTTAAGCATGTTTTTCAGGTCAATAAGGCACGAGGTGCGATGATACATTGGAAGTCAATAATTGAAGAGTCAACACTTAAGATTGGGTCTATTACAATTAGGAAAATTTCTATAAACCGAAATATTTATTTATATTTGTTGAACAAATTTGCAGCCATAGCTTATGTAAACTAACAAGTATTTTGTTAACCAATGTAATCCTTACTTTCAAACGACACGTTTAGTAGTCGTGTCTCTAAAAAAAGAATCTTGTGCTATTGAATCCATAAGTGTAAACAGCCTCTCTGATAATTAAACATTCGCTGCGTTCATAGATTTGAAGGTGTTACACTTCTTTTGTAACTTAACATGGGATATTAGTAGCAAATAAATGGGTGGTATCCATTGCTAGATCGTAATATTGAGTTCACTGGAACTATTGGATGCAAAGAGTTATCGTAAACCATCTATGTGGATTGCAGGGTTTGTATCGTGGTACGAGTCTTTTTGCTTTAACGGCGTCTTCTCAATGGAAAAGGCTATATTAGGCGCAATTGAGAAAGTAATATTAAGTAAAGAGAATGTAAAAGCGGAAGATATTTGTGCGATTTGTCATGAAGAGTTTCAAGAAGATCAGATTAAATTAAAATTAATTGTTGATTTTGTGTGGTGTGTTGCCGAACACTTGATTGCAAACTACATATATCACAAACAAATTGCAGTCATTAAGTGGTGAAGCACAAGAGACATGGTCCAATGTGCAGAGCTGCATTTATCCCATACAAGTTTTAATAAGGTCAACAATTTTTGATACAGTTACGTATATTTGGATTTTATACTTTTGTCATATTGGTTTGGTAGTCGATTGAAACTTGTATTTGATGCATAAGTACTTTAACTTGAATTTAATACTTCTGCTGCATTGTTTTGGTCCTTAAGAATAAGTAGTTGCGGGTGCATGTCCAATTTGCGGAGCTACAATTGTCCTTTATAGATTCATAATAATAGAACTATCATGTTAACAAACGTTACATAGATTTGCACTTTATACTTTATTTTTGTGTTATTTATTGTAGTTAATCCAAAACACATATTTGATTGTGCATGAAGACTAGTTTATGAGTATGTGTAGACCAGCCGGTTTAAATCTTGTGGATTAGTAGGCTAAAAGGTCGAAAACTTGGTATGACATGGAATTTTCGATACTTGTAGCAATATAATCCCCCCTCTTATGAATTCGTCAAATCTAAACATGATCATACATCATAAGTTTTGGTATCTTGACTATTTTGCAAGATTTTGTGTTCTAGTTTATGTGTTCTGAGGATTGCTTCCACAGTGTTGCAAGGCCCAAAATAACTAGCTTCACAACAATGGGTAAAAATATGCAACTTACAACTTTAAGATCGCTTTAATATAAGATCATAGACTTATAAACTCGTTATTTCATGAATTGATATTACCTAGACTGAATTCTCGGTAGCCATCATCTTCCCATAACACCTCCATCGACAGTTTGATCTATTAGCTTCACTTGGATACCTTTTAAACATGCTTTGTTTGCTCAACTGAGGATTCTTAATCTTCTCTGGTCGTAACCCACATTTTGCAATAAGCTTGTCTTTAACTCGTGTAAAAACCAAATTGAGAACTTGTTTTTGCAAGAGCAAAATATGTCAAACACTCTTTCAGTTGCTCAATATCAACAAACTAATCACCAACCTTCAATAAAAAACAATCTGTGAGAAACAGGGTATATAGCATAATGCAATTAACTACATACGAAGTCATAACATATTGATACGTCGTAAACGTGTCGAGTAATAATATTGTATTTCCCGTTCGATAAAAGAATTACTTGAGGACAAGTAATAATTTAATCTTTCGGAGGAATCGTGTCCACAGAGAGAATGAATGGAAATTCACGTTGAAGTATTTAATGATGCTTTGATTAAATGCGTATATTTTTTGTTTGTTTTATAGAATTAAAAGCTATACTAATGATTAAAACTAAGAAATATTAAGCTAAAAGATCTAAAAGATATGTCTAACGGATATGCTTGTCAAGTGAGGCGAAAAGATCATTAAGTGTGAAGGAGAGTTTTAATTGATGAATTAGTACCCGTTTAAAAACTATTTTCTCACAACGTTGGTTTATTTTGAAAACAATCCTTTATTTTGGTACAAATTACTAGATTAATTTTTGATTACCCTAAACAGGGCTTTTTGCCCGTCAAAATAAACAAAAAAGAAATCTAAAAATAATTCAAAAATTATTAATTAACAATCCCCTTTATTTCACACTTAATTCTATAGTCACTACTCACTTAACTAGCATATAATATTCTACTTACTAATCATGGCTACTAAGCTAGCATCAATAAAATTAACAATCATTATCATAAACATGTTTTTCTATACTAATTATTAAACTAAAACTACTACGGATTGAAAAAGGTAAGAAAGTAGAACCCGTTTGACGAAATTGAGACAATCTAAACCACTCGATCGTATAAACTAATAAAACACTAAAGTTTACTTCTTTATTAGATTTTACTCCACTAGTTAGTTAATAAAGTTGTAAGCTTTATATACTAAAAAGCTTTATAAAATCTATAAAAGCTCTAAACTTTGAGAATTAAGCTAGCTTATAAGACCCTTAAGCTCACACCTTAGAATAGGAGATGGTTCCATCAAACACAAACAAACGGTTAATACGAACAATATATCATTATAAACTTAGAGATGAAACTAAAAATAATTTATAAAACATTTTTGTATCAAGACTTTCAACGCAACACTAAGATAAAAACTATTTTATAAAAAGTTAAATTAAAGAGAATTGATAAAGCTAAAAAAATAAAGAAATCACTGACGTTAAAAAAAGAAACATGACATTTAAGATGTAGATTGATGAAATGTAAAGCAAACAAAATTAATCAATGAATTAAAGGTTAAAAGGACCACTTGCATAGCTAGACCAAATTGAAAACTAATAATCTACAAGATAAGCCTAGATCAAAAGCTAAAAGAAAGCTAATCGAAAAATTACTAATCATAGTTTAAGCTTATTGAAATAAGCTATGTTAAAGCTCATTCGATCTAAAGCTACAAAGTAAATAGATTTGAAACTAATCGAAAAATACTACATGTAAAGTGCTTATTCGAATAAGCAAAAGCTAGCTTATCCGAAAATTAAGCTAGGTGAATAAGCTTCTCGAAATAAGCTATATGAAGCATATTCAAAAACTTAAAACCAAAAGTATTTGAAATAAGCTAAACATAATAAGCTATGGTTAAGCTATCCGAATAAAAGCTAATCTCAATAATTCAAAAATAAGCTATATGATTGAGCTTATATCAATAATCCAAATATAAGCTATATGATTGAGCTTATTCGGATATAAGCTACGAATGAAAACATAAAAGAGATAAACTAATTTAAACCTCTCTTATAAAAGTCTAAAATCTATTTTATAGTAAATAAGCTCTTAATTAGCTCATACAAGCTTATAAGTGCTTATTTATGTATAATAAAGCTTAATAGAAATTTATAACAAGGAATAGAGGATTAGAGTGAGAAATAGGATCAAGTAACACCAATCTTCAAAACATTCATCTTCATTAATAAAGCTTATCAATAAGCTAGTGTTTACAAAATAAGCTACCTAATCTATTACAATAAGTTAGTCTATTACAAGTACTAAACTAATACAAAATATAAAGTAATCTAATTTTAGTGAAAGAAAGTATCCAAGAAAAATTACTAAAGAATGAAGTGGAGAGGGGATAAATATCCTCTAGATTAGAGGTGATGAGGTGTTCCATCCAATAGAAATCCTCCATGTGGCAAGGGTGATGAGAAAGATATGAGGTGGAGAGGATGAGGTATTTTATCAAATAGAAGGGTGACAAGTGGACCAAGTGACTTAAAATATGGTGTGGAGAGTGTAATTTTCGGAGTTTTATTTAATTAATATTTACCAATATTGTTTGGCCCATAAGATGTGAACCGGATCAAGTTTTTGGGCGAGGTCGGGACCGTTAGATTCATTTTTTCGAGCTCTATCCATGGTGTGCTCGTGCCTTTTCTTAAATTTTGTCTTAACTTTGAAAAATGAGCAAACTTGATCGAGTCGAGTCTGAAAATCTCTATTTTTGCTTCGTTTTCAATCTTTTGTACCTGCATGACAAAATAACAACCCACAAGCGTATTTGCAATACAAATTTATATATTTAACAGTTATTTTGTAACACCCCATTTTTATAATATAGCAGCGGAAGCTAATCTGGGGTATTACTTCATGGAAACAACAATCATAATCATAGAAAATGAACCAAAAGAGACGTTTATTTAAAAGTTAAGTATCATTTCATTTCAATCAGAGTTTTACAAAGCAGGTCCCAAAATCTAGAAACATAAAATGTGAATGATAACAAGTTTTAGCCATCTTCATGTCTATGCCACTCCATGCCATAAGTTGCTCAATTACCTGAGATAAACATGCTAAAAAGTCAACACAAAGGTTGAGTGAAATTCATAGGTTGAAATGTAATAGTTTGAATACAAGTTAAAATAGAAAGTATAGGCATTACTAGTGATAATTTCACGAGATCAGTTATTATTAATAGAGAACATATTATTATTGAAAACAGTTGAATATTATATGAGGGTTAATGCAAGTCACTATAATGAAAAATTGCAACGACTACAATCATCATGGAAAATCAGGGTAACATTATATTGGTACCTAAAGCTCATGACATCAATACATTAACAGGGAAAATCACCTGTATGATATTGGTTAGGTACAGATGATCCCCGTGGAGAAAGGTAACTTGCCAAGGCAACTATTTAGGTACAAATATTAATGCGTTTGGCTACCCCCAAGCAAGGTATAGCCAACGCAGGGAAGCCGTCACCCCCAATAGATATATTCAAATATTCGCAACACCCCGCAATCCAAGTAAATAATGATTCATGATTATAGAAATAAATGTCACGAAGCTACTTAGGCAATAAATATACTGGGTAGCATACATTTTAGAAAACACAGCATTCATGGTTTATTCAGGTATCAACAGGTTTTAAAGTATTCAAAAGATTGACATAAGGGGTTATGAATTCATTAAGTCCTTTGAAAAGTAATCACATATGTTATAAAATAAAAGAGTTTTGTAATAAACATGTAACCACCTCGCGGGTTATAAAACATGTAAAATAAGTAAAGCAGTTTATGAACTTCACCTGGTAGGTAGATGTAATAAATATTTGAAATGAAAAGCGGACGACTTAATCACAAATCTAACCGGGGAGAGGTTGAATAGTAAAATGATAGTAAACAGCCACTTCACACAACCTGATTAATAGTGAGTCTTAGGAATATTGTACTCTAGAACTTTAGTTTTAAGAGTTATCAGTTTGATTGAAGAGTTTGACATTATTGTATCACTGTTCGGGCCATCATAATTCAGAAGTCATTCAGTAAACGTTTGAGGAGCTAGGGCACTTTAAATCGTAAACCCAACAACTCAGTCAGAACGTAATACCAAAATGAAACTCCTTAATATGAAGCTCCCTATAATTGTGTATATGTATATAATACGTTTTAAGCGTTTTAAATCCATATCTGCAAATGTTTAGCAACGAGAAGCGTAATAAAAGTTATGTCTTGTAAGTGTTTTAAACTGATTTTATACTTTTTCAAAATGTTACATTTTAGACCTGGGGTTTGAAAAATTGCAAATAGACCCTTAGAGTTTGCATTTTTACGACTTTGGTTCTTCAACTTTGAAAGATATACCAAGTAAACCTTGGACTTTGAAAAGTGACATAATAGATCCCTGAGTATTATAACTTTGATAAAATGACACTATTAAGCCTTTTAGTTTATAAGTTCCGCGAAGTTAACGATATATAACCCCTTGCCATGGATTATTAATTACAAAACATGTCCAAATTGCCATGCAAGCTTATTTTAACATTTCAATAGACATTTATAAGTTATAATAAACTAAAATATGAAGTTTTAATGCAACAAAGGTTTAAAATAACGATTCGTTAAGCTATGAAGCAAAACAGGTCAAATTAGGGTTTCAAAACGTAAACACAGCGGTTTTTAGTCAATAATTCCTTCATTCATCATAAAGTTTTATTTTTAAACATTATTAATGCATGATAGATATATTATAACAATTTTAATCATTTATGACATTTAGTTTAAAGAAAAATGGAAATTAGGGTTCCGGGTGTACGGTTAGGTTTTTTGTTATTTATTTTATATTTTGTTTTTTTTATTTTTTGGGTCAAAACGGAATATGAGCTATGCATTGAGTTATGAAACCTTAACAAGAGAATATTTAGGATCATATGAACATTAAAGTGTGTAGAAGGCAGCTTAGAACCATCCAAAACCTAGGTTTGAGCATCAATGAACAAAAATTGTGGAAATGGTCTCGTTTCAGTAGTATTTCCACTCGACGACCTTGTATCTTATTCCCGGGGTACGACTTCAATCTTCAAAGATTCACTTCATAGCCTTCTTTAATGATCCTAGGATCATATGGAGCAAAGAGGATTTCGCCTATGGTTTAGAGAGGGAATGGTGGTTGGCGAGTTCTAATGGGCTCAACAATGCCTCTATTTATACTCGTTGGGCATCAAAAGGGATAGCAAAGGTCAATCTCTAGTATTAACACTAGGAGGGCAAGAATAGAAAGGGTACCAGCTATATTATAGGAGGTGTGGAGGTCTAGTTCATAGGTTTGAAGTGTTGGCTTGGTTCTCTTGCTGCCGCGACTGATAAGGAGGAAAAGACTCATGTGGCCTCTTTCTTGACCATGGAAAGGCCTAAGCTACTGGATAAGCAGCTTAAGGACATCTAGAAGGAGTCTATTGAGGTGGTTTGCACAGGGTTAATTTAAAATGGTTAAAATGAGGCAATGTAACCGCGGGTAGATTTGGACGTCGGCAAAGAATATCAACAAGTTTTCTTGGTGATTTCGTGTTTAATGATTAAAGGATGATAAATAGTCTTAAGGTCTATAAATAAGGTAATTAGCAAAGATTAGGAATTGGTTTGGGTTAAAACGAGTCTAAAATGAAGAAATGGGGTCGCGGGTATCATTTGGCACGGTTTAGGGTTTTTAGGGAATTCAAGGCTTAGATTTCGAATATACTTGCAATGTAAATGTTAATATGTGTTTACAAGGTTTGTATCTTGGATAATTAACGAAAAATGATAAGTGGTTTGGTTTAGAATGGGTTGAAATAGTCATGGGTTTGAATTAGGGCATGTAATGGACTTTTAGGGTTTTCTAGGTTTCTATTTCAAGTATATTGCCAAAGTAATGATAGGAAATGATGGATAATAGTTTGTAAACTCATTTTATGGGTTTACAATGACTCTTGGTTGCTTACTTGAGAATGAGAGGTCCTGAAAATGAAGTAAACGGGTCCAAAATTACAATTAGGGCACAATAGGGTTTTTTAGATTCGTATTCTTAGTATAATTGAAGTAAATGATGAAATGATAATGTATTAGATTGAGAATGTTTAATTTAAGTTATTATAACTTATTTAAGTATGGTTTTTAGGTTTAACAATGGATAAAAACAAAGAACGAGTCATGGTTAAAGAAACTAGCTCGGTTTAGGTTTATGTTTTTGAAATTAGTGTTTAAGGTAAAAAGATGTATGAAAGCTTATTAATAGAATATTTTAGGTTTTATACATTGTATATTGGAGTAATTAGCTTTCACACAAGTGATGGTGAAGAAATTAGAATGAAAATGGAGGTAAAACGACTATTTTAGAGATCATGCTTAATGACTTGTACATTGAGCTTTTAGAGACTTGTACTTTGACTTAAAGAGATTTTATATTTCAAATGAGATGTTATATTGCTTGTACATATGCTTTAAGTGGCTGTGCATATCACTTAGATATTAATCAATTCATGAGTAATTAGGGTTTAGAGACCTACGATAACGTTTAAAGCATGTTTTTTGATATAACGTTGGCGATAGTACATTATAGGAATAATTGTACTTTGTAATAAGGGATATTATGATATTGACTTGACACATATTGTGACGTTTGCTTGACATATATCGAAGAGTAGAATGGCCATAGATATGTTGCGAGGCTCGTCTGACTTTAGTTATGTTATGTTACATGACATACTGATCATATTGACAATGCAGAGTAATGTAATGAGATAGTCGACAATGCAAGTAATGTAGATAAAAAAAAAATTCACCCCCCGTATAATTGTTGATAATAGTAAAATAGGTTTTGCATTTGAAAGAAATTCTTGGGTTGTTATATATTTGCCCTTTTTTAGTGAGTTTTCCGAAGACAAAATGATGTGTGTTTAAGCACACATCACATATTACTTTTAGTTTTTGCATCCTCCAGTGAGTGTCCACGTCATGAATGGGATACTTATCAACCTTAGACTCAACTATATAGAACGGATCAGTCATACCATTACCATTATCTTGACTCGGCTTTTTTAATAAATCATCCATGAACCCCTTATGCTCAATTATAGTTCCATTATCACCAACAACATATTTCTTCTTTTGTCGGACTCCACTAGAAATACCTTCCTTTGCTGCTTGAGTTTGTTACTTACGAACCTTAGGTGCATTCTTTGCTTCACTCTTTCGCTTCCTAAGTTCTATATGCTCGAAACAATTAACGAACGCGCGATCAACCGTTGACTCGCGAAAGCATGCGGGCAAAGCAGACAATATTGTGGTCTGAGTAAGCGGGATGTTCGAGTGAGAGCGATACCAGTGGTGTTAATATCAATCATAAAACTTGTAACGATATTTTTCTAAAATATCTACCTTGATGGATTATATATCCTGGTCAACTTAGCCAAACTTTTGGTATGTTGAGAAGTGTCGAAACATCTAATCTTGCTGAAGAAAGTTATCATCGTCTTGCTTAGAAACGGTTTATCAGATTTTAAACCTTTTCTCGGTCACACAATCGGATAACACAAATTTAATCTCGGGACGAGATTTCTTTAAGGGGTAGGTACTGTAACATCCGAGAATTTTCGAATTTTTGAATGACGATTTCAATCTTTGACTTTTAGGGTCTGGCTTGACTTATAAGAACGATTATCTAAATCACGTTTTCACAGCTCGGACCCTAAAGCAATTCGATGTGAAACGACATTCCTGACAACTTTTCAGTTTTGCCCGAGACCTGGAAACGAGCCGAAAAGGGCTAAAACAGCACCGCAAACATTATTCGAACAATATACAACGCGGACACACAAAAACAATTAAATTTGTTTTTAATTATCAGTATTTATTTAATAAAAATATTAAATAAATTATTCATCATTTTTAATTAGAAGCGTTGTTGATAACGTGAATACTCGAGCTTAAATCCATTTTTATTTCGGACGAGGCAAAACCGGTTCGCAAAATGAATAACAGATATTTTATTAAATGTTATAAAATATCTATGAAATATTATCAAGCGAATACTCATTTTTATCGGAAAAATGATTTGAAAAACAATGTGGCAAGTTTCATGCGTTGAATCATTCGTTAAGCCGCTCAAATGAGTCCCGAACCAATATATTATAAAAGTTTCCTAAAACTTTCACTTTTGGTCCCTGTAAAATATTTACAAAACAAACCCTCAACTATTAAACATATTACATTTTAATATTAAAGTTTTATATATATATAAAATTTATATATTAAAATTTCATTTACATCTCTAATATACACACACACTCAATATACACTCTCTCTTCCCCAATTATCCGGCCACCACCGCCGCCGGCCGCCGCCGGAAAACTTTTCCGGCGAGTTTTTCGGCCAACATCAAAGATGCTCCTCATCAACGGATCTACTCGATCCCTACTACCACTCGCGGCCACGCGCCATTTTTCCCTTCACCCTCTCCGACAGCCGCAACCTATCACCACCAGGATGCGTTTGGTGTTGTTCTCAGTCGTAGGGTGCGTGTGGTTTTATTAATACACCCCAAGGGTGCGTTCGGGTTCAAGCCACCAGCAGGGTGCGTTGGTTTTCGGGTCACAGCACAGGGGTGCGTTGGGTTTTATAGTACCACCACGAAGGGTGTTTGTTTTGGTGGTCAACCCGCGGTAAAGGTGCGTTTGGCTGTTCTTAACAGCCATGAGGGTGCGGTTGGGTCATAGGTTAGCAGCCCAAAATAGGTGTGTTGGTTTTATGGTTATGATAAAAACGCATGGGGTGCGTCTGTTCTAGTTGTAACAGCCATTAGGGGTGCGTTTGGGCTGTTGTGGAGATTAGGGTGCGTTTGGGGTTTATATCAACGCCAACAAGGGTGCGTTTGGTATATCAAAAACAGCCCGAGGGGCATGTTTGGTTTATAATAATGCAAAAAGGGTACGTTTGGTTTACCAACGCAGCGGGTGCGTTTATTTTACCAACGCAGCGGGTCCGTTTGGTTAATAAACAAATAGGGTGCGTTTGGTTGTTTGGGTTGGCTGTCAAACAGCCGGGACAGCCGGGGGTTTGTTTGGTTTGATAATCAGACACAAAAAGGGTGGGTTTTGTTTTGCACCATAAATATATTAATTGTTCCATTTATTTTATCGATTTAATTATAATGTGATGAAATCTATTAAAACTTGCGCGGTCTAGTATAATATGTCATAAATATTAAAATGGGACTGATATTAATATATGTGATTGAAGAATGGAAACATGCGCTGGTCAGATAAAATAATGAAATTAATATTAAAACGGGACGTATAATGAGTAAAAGCAATATTAGATATGCTTTAGACGAGAATTGAACTGAAAATGGACTTTGGCACCTTTTTATAATGAACGATTTAAATCAGAAAATAGAACATGAGATTCGGGATTCGAGGTTTTGATAAGTTAGACTTTGGGTTACAAAATATAACAAATTATATTTTGACGGACGTTTTGATATAAAACGGGACTTTTAACTCTCAATAACGAAGAAACTGGATCGAAATCGGAATATACACTTTAATAGAAAATAAGTTATTTTTAATATATTAAATCTGACATATCTATTGATTAAACGTTTGAGCACTTTCCGAGCCAGTTTCCAGCCTTCCGACGAAACAAAAACGCAAATTTGTTCGAATGACATTTTACTTTGCCGAGGATTGTCACTTTTAAATTAAGACATATCGGTCTAAACAAAAGGTCGGTTATTATATTCTAATCAATAATAGTTTATTAAAATATCATTATTCGGGTTCTAAAAAACGTAAGGTCAAAAAATATAACTTTCGATAAATATTCGACATAAGTTATGAATGGGCGAAATAGTAATATATAGCAAGTAATATACTAAGAGGTATAAGGTTTTAAAGACGCGCAAGTGGATTTCTCGTCACATGTATATATTATGTATACATATAAGAAATATCTATGATCGGGTAACGAGTACCATCGTTGGTCGTATTTATTACGTGTTATAAATCGAACAGCCATAATATAGTCCGTGGGTCGAGATCGTTGAGCAGTTATCAGTTGTGATTTAATTGATTAATTGAGCGGGTCTTAAATCAATGTGAGTTCATAGCCCTCGCTTAACAAATCTTTTGAATGTTTTATAACCCGCGAGGGGGATACATGCTTGTCTACAAATTCTTATACTTACTCAGGTTATCTTATAACAATGCGATTGTTTTAAGGGATTTTGTGAGTTTCATAGCCCCATGTTTTACTTGTTTTATATAAATTTTTGGGGTGAGAACATGCTTGTTACAAATTCACTTACGTGTTTGATTTAAACTCGTTACATGTTCATTTACAACTCGTTTGCATACATGTTTACAAACGCATTTACTTGATTGATATCACACTCTTTCTACTTATGGATTTAAGTATTTAAAGTTGTTTATGAATACAATGGTTATTTCTTTATTGGACACAAGTATTTTCGGCTATCATCTCCTGTTTACGTGTTGCCTAAGTAGCGATTAACCGACTCAATGCCCGAATCAATCATGAACAGTCAATTTCTGACCGGATGACCGGTTGAGTGACCACTAAAGTTATAAATAGATCTATTGGGACCAATTATCCCTATCCAGGGGGGGGCCGTTTGAGTAGCTCTCACTGGTGTCAACGGGAGTTGAACCAACGGATATATACACGATGTTCAATCACATGTGGGTGTCTTGGTCAGACACCGTGTCAGGCAGAATACATTGGCATATTATAATGCTACACAATTAGCTTCGGTGTTATGAGCTTAGCGCAACAGTAGATATATTTTGTGTGATACTGTATCTGTTATAGTAGTCACATACATTTTGAAAATCTTGTGATCCACACTACTTTGTTGAACATTACTGATTACTAAACATTTTATGATACTGAGGGAGAACAGTAGATCTCTAAAAAAAAAACGTTTTTATCACGCTACTAGGTTGATACAGTGGGAAATCACTCATTTGATTTCATGTTATATTTAGAACAAACCTAAGAACTCACAAACTTTAAATGTTGACACTTTTAAAAGCATGTTTTTTCCTCAGGTGAATTAGATGCTTGGACCTAATTTGATGTGCATTGGAGTTCAAAATTGGACAGAATTTCATAATTGGATTTCTACAAATGATCAAATCTCGTTGTGTCGCTTTCAAGCTTTTCATTATGATGCAATTATGGGACAACTATTATTTTGATTTCAGAAAATCAACGAGATTGTTTTACAAACGACACATTTAGAGGTCGTTCTCTTGTATCTAGCGCTGTGTATTATGAAGTAGCACCCCAAGTGGTATTCTGCTGCGTTGTATGATTTTTGGGGGTGTTACAAATAGGGCTTGGGCTATTTCTTGCCAACAACTTACGCTTAAAGATAGGGCTTTCAACTAGATTCATAAGTGGGATGTCTACATCATCTACCACATGCTCTAATACTTTCTTTTTAGGGGTTTTCATTTCCGCCTCTTCTTCATCCCATGACACAAGCTCATCGTAAGACATATTGGAAGCATCTTTTACAATAATTTCATGAATCCTCAACCTAGATGTAGCCTTATCCCCATATTCTTCCATGTTAAGGTTTTGAAAATAAAATTCAGCTAAGTTTTGGTGAATGTGACTCATGAACATGTCTAACTTCCCATATGAATCAGCAAAGTCATACATTGCAGCTACATCAGAATCTCTTTTTATAATTTTTAATCTTACTTCTAAGTTGCAGTTTGGTAAGCAGAAATACAAAGCATGGTCTGTTTTTTCCTTAAGAAACTCACACATAGTCTTATAGTCTAAGTTGCAGTTTGGTAAGCAGAAATATAAAGTGGGTTTAAAACAAACACACCATCGTGGTGAACATCAAAGTAAAATGCATCTCAACCAGATGGTGCCATCCTGTAACAAAAAAATACACATTTATATCATATAAACCCTAATCGATATGCATGTATAAACCTTATAGACAAACAAAATAACCATGGGATCGAGTAAAATAAAGTAGTACAAACCTTTTGCACCAATCAATTTTAATAATTGACTGTAGGAGACAATCAATTTGGAAGCTTTAATAATTAGGGTTTGGTCGGGTATTTAGGGGAAAAGATGAGACAGACTTGTGTTTTTTTGTTTGTGGTCCAGTGTGTGTGTTCAACAATGAGAGAGAGAGAGAGAGAAAGTTACATAAATGTGTCTAGTGCAAATCCTACGTGGTTGTACACATAGAAAAAAGATATACATGTGGCAAATGTTTTTTTTTTAAAATAACATGCGACTGGCTAACCTTTCAGCATGTCACCGAGTACACAAAATGTACGAAATCTCAAGGTTTCGTGATTCAATAGAAAAAAAGATGGCTACACAGAACGGTAAAAATGGGCAAGTCAGATGACTTTTTAAGTCATTCAGGGAATCCAAACAGAAAAGATAGGTTTGTTTGAAGTACATAAATTTAAGATTTTGCCTTCAAGTCTAAAAATTAGAGTTGTGATAAAGCGTTTGAGTAGCCACGTGTTAATAGTTTGTGAGCCTAACTTTTCTCTTTATTTGTCTCTCTTATTTAATTCATACATTATTATTTTTAATTAAATAAAGTGTTTTGCTAACAACAAATAATTTTGTAAAAATAACACTTAATGAACTCATTAATTCCATATGTATACATATCTAATGATTAAATTATAGAATATATTGTTAAACAAGGAATGTTTGAAGTTAACTCATGATTGATTTTTCATTGAAAGTAAGTTTAAACACAACCAATAAGGTTGTGTGGTTCTTAAATAAATTAGATATAAAAAAAAAATTCTTACGTTATTTTTTTATTTCTATATTAAATTTTACACAAAATATAAATCCAAATCCAAATTTAACTCCAAATTCTATTTTAAAACCATCTATCTACATACCAAACGCACCCATAATTAATTTTGTTTAAACAACTTGCTGGGTATATAACCCAAAAGATTTCTTGCCGTACAATTAATTTTTAAAAAGATATATTGTGCACAATCTTTAACTATAAATATAGATACGTAGATTACACATACATTACCAAAAGATTGAGATTTAGGTTTAGAGTTTGACGTTCAAGTCATACGCATTATGGCTACATCTGTGTTTTTATCGTACGAGTTTATAGAAAAGGATGCTAGAAATTTTGTCATTGTAAACGCACGACCAGGTGATAGTCAACTGGATGTGGTAATCGTCATCGATAGCCTGTTAATGGGTACACCAGAGTCGACAAAAGTAGTAATGGTCAATAGCTCGCATTAAAACATTAAATCCGCATTGCGTGATGTCGGGCCTTCTTTTGTAACTTATCAAGTGGAATTAGTAGCAAATAAGGAGGTGGTATCTAAAGCTAGATTCTTATCTGTGAGTGAACCATGTGAACTATTGGATGCAAAGAGTTATCATAAACCATCTATGTGGATTATAGGGTTTGTATCGTGGTACGCGTCTTTTCGCTTTAACGGTATCTTCTCAATGGAAGGCTATAATAGGCGCAATCGAGAAAGTTATATTAAGTAAAGAGAATGTAAAAGCGGAAGATATTTGTGCGATTTATCGTAAAGAGTTTAAAGAAGATCAGATTATCGGAACACTTGATTGCAAACACAAATATCATACAAATTACATTATTAAGTGGTTGAAGCACAAGAGAACATGTCCAATGTACAGAGCTACATTTTCCCCATACAGGTTTTAATAAGGTCAATAATTTTCGATTCGATACGGTTACGTATATTTGGATTTTATACTTTGTCATATTGGTTTGGTAGTCGATTGAAACTTGTATTTGATGCATAAGTACTTTAACTTGAATTTAATACTTCTGCTGCATTGTTTTGGTCCTTAAGAATAAGTAGTTGTTGCACATGGGTGCATGTCCAATTTTCAGAGCTACAATTGTCCTTTATAGATTCATAATAATATAACTATCATGTTAACAGATGTTACATAGATTTGCACTTTATACTTTCTTTTCATGTTATTTATTATAGTTGATCCAAAACACATATTTGATGTGTATTTAACTTGTTTGAGTATGTGTGGTCGTCGATTTAAATCTTGTGGATTAGTAGGCTAAAAGGTCGAAAACTTGGTTTGACGTGGAATTATCGATACTTGTAGCAATATAATCCTACCTCTTATCAATCCAGAAAATCTAAACATGATCATACATGATAAGTTTTGGTATCTTAACTATTTTGCAAGATTTCATGTTCTAGTTTTTGTGTTCCTATGATTGCTTCCAGGGTGTTGCAAGGCCCAAAATAACTAGCTTCACAACAATGGGTGAAAATATGCAACTTACAACTTTAAGATCGCTATAATATAAGATCCTAGACTTATAAACTTGTTATTTCATAAAGCACAAAGGGTTTGTTCTTTTCAAAAATAGTGCGGGATATAAGAATTATGGCAGTTGACATGTGAAAAACTTTCCATATTATCGGATGTTTTCTAACTTCAATTTGATATTTGTATCTTGACATAACTCGTCATCATCTTCGCATTAGCCGTTCAACACTACTGATCCACTACTGTTAATTGATCTGGCCTCAATCGTTCCATATTATACTAGCAATCTCTCGTATCTAGTTGGTTTTGATTAAATCTATATATAGATTGGATCTTGATGACACATATATATATGTACTCATCCTCTTTGGATAGGATATTAAAACTTTAAGCCACTTATAAGCCTAAATTTGTTCGTTACTATTGTAATATTTTCATCATGGTTTTTAACTGAGACTGGAAATTAAGTAATTGGCTATTACATTACTTTCTCCTTTAGAAGTGTTACAAATGGTATATGATAAGACAAGTTACAATACTAAAAAACCTTACAAAAAAAATCAGCTATTTTTCATACGTTACATAGAATTGAATTTTTATCATTTGTCATATTGTTTTGGTAGTTAATTCAAACACATATTGATGCATCAAGTATACTTTAATATTAATGCTTTTGCTGTATCGTTTTATGCATTAAGAAGTGGTTGCTGCCCAAGAGCGCATGGCCAATTTTAAGATCTACAATTTTCTTTTATAGGTTCATATAACCATCATGTTTCCATGCATTACATAGATTTTAGTTTTATAGCCCTATTATATTGTTTTGGTAGTTGGTCTAAAACACATATGCGATGCATCAAGATTACCTTAAGAAGTGGTGTGAAACTATATTGTGCGTGTTAAGATATGTTATGGTACATGAATATGTTGTCAAGATCTTGGATGCAATGCTAGTCTGTGCCATTATTGTATATTTCAATGCATTTACATTTCAGAATGCATAGACCTACTAGAAGTTAGCCGTTGAGGCTATGGAAGTTAGCCGTGAAGGCTATGGAAGTTAGCCATGATGGCTATTTAGAAGACGCTGCTGAAAGTATTCTTGATTAGATGTCATTTCAGGAGCTTTGGTTGCCATCCCAATGGCTTTGTTAAGAAAGTTGTCTTTGCTTCTTTCTTTGGTAGTAATAAGAATGGTTTGTCATTCTTGTTTTAGTGTTTTGGTTTGTAGCTTTCTGAAGCTTGTTCATGAGTTTTGGTTTTGTCAATCTTATGTAGTTGCCCATGTAACGGGCTAGGGTGTAGGACTTTACCTACATCTTTGTACTTTAACGCTTTTTGGTGTAATACATTTACTGGGAAACCCTTTACCAAAACAAAATACCGTGCGTGACTTGTAGCAATGAACTATGAAATCCTCCATCGTAAA
This sequence comes from Tanacetum coccineum, assembly GCA_026074375.1. Taxonomy (NCBI): domain Eukaryota; kingdom Viridiplantae; phylum Streptophyta; class Magnoliopsida; order Asterales; family Asteraceae; genus Tanacetum; species Tanacetum coccineum. Next base: position 60,614 of record BQNB010017230.1, read on the forward strand.
TTCGTCAAAACATTGGTTGAAGTCAATCATGATGATTTTGGTATCTTGACGGGATATTTTGCAAGATTTCATGTACTCGTTTGTGTTCATCTTATGGCAAATATTGCTCATGTATGGTGTTGCAAGCTTAGAATTAACTAGCTAGCTTCACGATGTTCTAAAACTGCATAGGAAGAAAAAAATGTAACAGTAGATCAACCTGCAATAAACTTTTCATTGTTTTCAATTTTTTGATTAGTATCCTAACACTCATCATCATCTCTGCTTTAGACATTTTCACATAACCAGTCCGCTACTACTATCTGATCTAGCCTTGGTCACGCACTTTGTATTATACTAGCAATCTCTCGCATCTTATTGGTAATTTTGTCTATAGATTTGATCTTGACGAAACATGCGAGTATGTGACAACTACCCTCAGATGGTTATGATAAGAAAAGTTCGAAACAAGTTAAAAGTTATGGATTAGCAAATACTTTCACCATGATTTCTCTAGTTAAAACATATAGGCATTGGCTTTAATTATGCTATAGCACAAAGGTACAGTTAAAACTTTAATTGTTCTTATTGAATAATTAGTTTTGTCCCTTAACAGATATAAGTATGGTAATCTTCTGAATAAAACTTAGAAAAACTTTTCAAAACACATATTTGATCCACGAAGAATACTTTTAACTTGAATTTAATGTCTTGGCTGTATTTTTAAGGTCTACTTACAGGTATTATTTTCACCATATGATATGAAATTGTCTTGATTGTTTTGCTATCTTGACAAATTTGCAAGATTTTTGTTCGGGTTTCTATGTTCATTGTGAATCTACAGTGTTAAAAGCTCGTAAATATAGTATAGGATTCTCAATATGCTAGACAAAAAGACCCAACAAGTGAGTGATGACGGTGTCTATGTATTTTTGGCACATCTGAAAGGTCTCTTGTTAGCTCTTCACTTCGAGTAGCCCTATGGTTTTTTGTACCTACATATGTTAACGATTGCATTCTATTAGTCCATGATATCATCTTAACCAACTCTTCTTTAGATTCTTTCATTCTAAAGTGAACTAACAAAAAGTGTATATTTCAAATATCAAGAACCTTTTTTGATATCAGTACTTTCCATTGGTCCTGAATTCGTCCGCCATCAAACTTCCCCATCTACATCCCCAAAGAAAAATTATATTTAAAAAAAAGTGAAACGGGTCGAAACAAGTTAAGATTGAAAGGGGCCATTATGGTTTATGCCAAAACTGGATTGATCAACACAATAATATAAATTGTTCTTTAAAAAAATAACACAAAAACAACAATATTGCAAAAACCAAAATGCGTTTGTCCTAGCGGTATCCATATGAGAGTTATGTCACCAACCACTATATTGTAAAAGCAGTATCCAAGTTTACAATTACAATAAGAGGGGTATTTATAAGTGTGAAACTCATTTTTAGTTTACTTATCTTATCAATGTGGGATTGGGTTTGCACCCAACAAGGTATTGGTATGAGATGGAATGACAATGAATATAGCATTCCCAGTATTGTTGTTTGGTTCAATTATAAGAATTTTCAATAACCACCTCTTTTTATTAATTTTGGAAGAGTACAATATCATTTGTAAATAAAAAGTAGGCCACGAGGGAATGGTTTGAGAAAAGAAACCCATTTTGAGTGAAATGAGGATACCCTTACCTTTGGATATGCTCATAACCATACATGTACACCAAACACATGAAATCATTGTTATTTCTATTCCGTCATTCTTATACCCGCAATCCAAACGCATCTTAATTTATAAAGTTTTTTTATATCATAAAACTATTGGCAATCCGCAGTATGAATAAACTTATTCTTAAACTTTTTTTATCATAAGACACAAACATTTGCAAAACACTAAAACTTTAGACCTTCTTAAAATTCGATACCTATTCATGTCATATAATTTTAAAATACATATTTTTAATGGTCTATATGACCACATCAAGTCATACATGCCACATCAATAAAAAAATGCCACCTCGTAACTTTACTTTTGCAGAATACCACGTCACAAGTCCACGTAAGATAATGATATTTGACTTTTTAATAAATACAAACAAAGAAACACAATAAAAACATACATATCAAACGTAGATCTTCAAAATCCTATTCTTGACCTAATTTTCTATAAAAACCACTCCTCAAATCTCTCTGAAAACCAAATCCCGCCTCCTAATTGATTAGGATAATATGAGATGTGATGTGGTGATAAACACCAATAAGGGCCACTAAACATCCGTTAAAGGACTCAAATGAGTAGGACAACCAAGAACAAAGAAATAGATCATCGAAGCATCAATTTGATTATCAATGAAGTTTGTTGCGATGATTACAATGGAATAATTAAGTAACAAAAGTTTACAACTGAATTCTAGACTAAAGGAAATAAATTACATAATAGGATATTTAAACTAATTTTGGGTGGGAAAATCTGTTAGGAAGACAATTGTGGTAGAACGTCACGTGCACCTCACGTGACTAGTGTTTAAACTAGCCACATGCTCCTCACATGCCAACGGCTATCTCCTATAAGCACTTATCAATCCATCCTCCTCAAAATAAGGTTGTCCTTATGATTAGCAATCAAAATCAAGGAAACGTCTTTGAATGTCTTCAATAGGTTCACAAGTAGCATCCTCTTTTGACCCATTTATCCACTGTACTAGTACAAACATAGTAGTTGCATTGCCTTTTTTGCCAATATTCTTTCCAATATTTCCACATGCTCAACTGCTATTACACCCTAAGTATTAAAAGCTGGTAAAATACCTAGTTTAGTCACTTTAGTTCTGCATTTATTTCATTTGGGATACATGAAAGACAGTGTAAATTTGAGCATGTTTAGGAAATCTCACCTCCTTTTGGAGATAAGGAAACAAGTAATGATCATCTTTATTTTTCTACCATCCAATAATGATCCCCTAGGTTGTAACATCCCATAACCAGTTTTTAAGTATTTAATTACAATAATGTTATAGAATAAGTTTGACTATGACTTTTGTAAGTTTAAAGATGTTATAGGATTGGTTAGTCAACCCGGTAGTCAAACTATAAGTATTAATGTTATGTAAATGGTGTTAGAAAATATTAGGTGTCACATTTATAAAGAATATAACTTGAAGAATTAAAGTTGTTAAATGATATTAAGTTATATAAGTTAATATGGCTTAATTATAAGAAAATGGGACTTAAGGGGCTAGTATTGTCAAGTTAGCAAACTTAATCCATGATTTTTATAAGTCAATCCTACATTGACTTTCTAACACATTCTGGAATGTGTTTTTGGCTGTGTGGGTGTCGACCAAAAGAAGAAAAAGAGAAGAAGAAGAAAGAATCATTTTCATAATCAAGTTTTGAAGGTTTAAGGTTCTAATTCAAACGATTAATCTCTAACAATGATCCTATACAAGTAAGTATCTATTATTATGTTGAATTGGTGAAATTATGAATTAAGGTTCTTGATATAAATTGGGGGGTTTTGGGTAAAATATGTTTATAAATGAAGTATGAGGCTATAGAAAGTATAGGTTATGAGTAATTGGTATAACTAAAGGTTTTCATCATATGATCAAGGTATGATCATATGATGTCAAGATATATTGAAGGGTGTGTGATTAGGTTATATAAACCTAAATTATGTATTGCTTATTGTAAAAATGAAGATGGTGATGATTATGACTAGGAAAGCAAGCAAAGAAGAGGATGGTGATTTGTTGGTAATTTAGCTTGGATTCAAGGTAAGTAATTATAATTGTGTTATGTGCTTTGTGTTAAGTGTTTTGATTGTGTTAATAATGTAGAAGGCTTAAGTTGCTAGAATGTTTAGATCAAGTTAGAAAGACTAGTTCATTTATATAGCTAGGAAGTGATTTACTTAGTTGTGTTATAAGTGATGGTGGTGAAGTTTATGTTAATGAAGGAGAAAAGGAAGTGATTGTAAGACTTTAGCCTCTTGGTCTTGTAAGTGATGTTTATGAAGCAAGTATGTATAGATGATGTATAATAACTTGTTATGTCTTTTACTTACTAAGCGAAAGCTTACGTGTTAAGTTGCAATGTTTTGTAGGTTTAAGCGATGAAGGTAAGGCCTTAGTGAAGGCTTAGGGTTGGGCACGGGTTGAAAGGTATTGATTATGCGGTTAAGTGTAAGTTGGACACCGAGCTCGATCAAGGTTGAACCCCCAAAGTGTTCTAATAGTTTGTAAATGTTAAGGTCAAGTGTCAAGTCTTTTGGTTGGAGTTTTGTATAAATGTATGTAAATGGGTCAAAATAAGGATTTAGAACGGGTCAAAACGGGGTGTTTGGTAACCCTGTAAAGTACATGCTTTTGGGTCAATTAGACCATAAACAAGTAAGGAAATAATGTTTTAATGAATTCTGGAGATTTTTATGTAATATTAAGTTCAGGAAGTTATTTTTTCGTAATAAAGTATCCAAAATGAGTTAAGGTGTGCGTGAAGGTGTAAGGAGCCGCTCGACTAGGTCTCTAGCCGTCCGACAAGCCATTCAGCCACCCGGCTGGATGGTTCTACGGATTTTGGATATTTATTTTTGCCGTAAAAACCGAACCGTAATGAGTTAGAATGAGTTCTTTATATCGTTGGATAACTTAATGAGTCTACTTTATGATAATGAAACTTTCAAGGGTCTAATTGTAATGTATTTTGATCAGTTTATTAAGGAATGACACAAGGTCACTCTCGGTCATACGTTTCCGCAAAGTTTTTAAATCTTGATCAAATTTTGAGTCTGAAAAGGGACGTTTCAACTTGGTATTAGAGCTTTGGTCTAAGAGAAGTAGGCTTCCACTATAGGTTGCCTAAACCTAGACCACTTATAGATGCTTATATGTGTTATTAATAAAGGGTTGAAGTATGATAAGTCATATAATGTAGAAAACATAATAAGGTATAATGTGAAGGTATGATGTGATTAAGTACGAGACGTATATGAGTAACAAAGAATAAATGCAATTACGTTGATATATGAAAGAGATGTATGATAAATAAAATGAATAGACAAGTGTACCTTAAGGTAAACTAAATGAATGGATGATGTTGAAGAAGAAGTATGCTAAAATCTTGAATGATGCTAAATACTCTAAATGAATGATAAAGAATGACTTGAGTTATGTAAAAAATAAAAAGGTGTATTTGATGAATAATGTAAAGTAAATGAGCATATTATAAGAATAACTTATGTAGGGTTTATATGCGGAAAAGTTAAGTGAACTAAAATGATGCTTGGGTATAGAAAATTTAATAAGTTGTCAACTTGGAGATTGACAAAAGAATGATAAATGAAATGTGAAAAAGTATATGTATATGTAATACTTGAGAATGATAAGTATCATATGGGTCTTATATAATAAAAAGAAAGATGATAAAGTGTGAAGTAGAATGACTTAAGGCAATGAAAGTGGAAATGAAGTGTATATGATTAGAAAGGTATGTAGATGAAAAAAAGAGTAAAGAATGATAAATTAAATATAATTTGGATCCAATGCTTGGTAAAGGTTGGTGAGACCACAAGGGTATCGATAATGGGCAAATCCCTACGTAGAGAAAGCCAAATGATGGAATGTAAGGACTAACACAAGGTTGGTGATACCACAAGGGTATCGATAATGGGCAAATCCCTACGGGGAGAAAGCCAAGTTTCCTTTGGAAAAAAATTAAGGAGATTGAATCCAAGACTACAAAAGACGATAATAAAAATGAATGAGTTATTCAAATGAGATAAATAGAAAGTAATTAAGACTTAAGTATGTTTGAGTGTTATGATTGGAGCATATAAGTAGGATGGTTTATAATCTCCTTATTATATTAGATTCGGATGCCTCTTCATTTAAATAAAGAAATTATGAATCACTGAACCATAAGTTTATATTTCTTTATTTGCATTGATTGGGACGCTTCTCAATGTAAACAAAGAAGTATAGATAAGTGGACTTATGTGTTCTTGGCATAGCATGAGAGAAATTAAGGAAGTCGGAAATGGAAGTTTAGAATTAGTTAGATGTCGTAGGAAATAAAATAGGTGAAATAAGAATTTGAGTATGACTTTTACTAGAGACCTTAGGAAAAAGTTAAGTTTTAGATGTTAGGAGTATAGTTGGAAGGATATAAGTTTAAATCGATATTATAACATGCCTTAGGGAATGTGGTAATGATTATGGTGGTCGTTAAGTATTATTAGCACCCTAATGAAAATATGGAAGGTATAAGACAAAGTATTGAAATATTCCAAGTGACTTATAGTCCTTGATGAAAGTTAACTAAAAGAAGTAAAGAAAGCAAAATGTTATAATGGAAACAATAAAAGGAATGCCAAGATGATTACGGTAAATAAGAAAGTATAAACTAATGTTGGCATATGATAGGTCAAGATAACGCAATTTCTCAAGTAACAGGTAGTTCTTGATGAAAATTTAGAAAGGAAATGAATGGAAACGTAACAATACAGAGAAAATTTTACTAAAATGATACAATATGGAATGGTAAATGTTACCTAAATGACGCATGTCATTAGAAAAAGGTGTAAGTAAGATAGAAATAAGCGAGAAGTAAAACGGATTAAGGATAATTAGAGGTATTAAGGAATGGTTAGAGTTGCATAACCACATAGGTTGATGCAACTAGTTGAGTATATGTTTGAGAATGCTAAGATGAAATGTGGGGTCAATGTGACCAAGTTTGGGTTAATAATAGACGAAGAGATTTTAGAAAGAAAATCTAAATAAAGGGGATAGAATTGTAACACCTCAAAACCGCTTTTTAAGTATTTAATTACAATAATGTTATAGAATGAGTTTGACTATGACTTTTGTAAGTTTGAAGATGTTATGGGATTGGTTAGTCAACTTGATAGTCAAACTATAAGTATTAATGTTATGTGAATGGTGTTAGAAAATACTGGGTGTCACATTTATAAAGAATATAACTTGAAGGATTAAAGTTGTTAAATGATATTAAGTTATATAAGTTAATATGGATTAATTATAAGCAAATAGGACTTAAGGGCCTAGTATTGTCAAGTTGGCAACCTTGATCCAGGATTTTTATAAGTCAATCCTCCATTGACGTTCTAACACATTTTGGAATGTGTTTTTAGCTGTAGGAGAAGACCAAAACAAGAAAAAGAGAGTGAGAAGAAAGAATCATGTTCATGATCAAGTTATGAAGGTTTAAGGTTCTAATTCAAGGGTTTAATCTCTAACAATAATCCTATACAAGTAAGTATCTATTATTATGTTGAATTGGTGAAATTATGAATTAGGGTTCTTGAGATAAATTGGGGGTTTAAGGAAAAATATGTTTATAAATGAAGTATGAGGCTATAGAAAGTATGGGTTATGAGTAATTGGTATAACTAAAGGTTTTCATCATATGATCAAGGTATGATCATATGATGTCAAGATATATTGAAGGGTGTGTGATTGGGTTATATAAACCTAAATTATGTATTGCTTATTGTAATAATGAAGATGGTGATGATTATGACTAGAAAAGCAAGCAAAGAAGAGGATGGTGATTTATTGGTAATTTAGCTTGGATTCAAGGTAAGTAATTTGACTATAACAAGAGATTATATTAAATTTATCATAATTGTGTTATGTGCTTTGTGTTAAGTGTTTGGATTGTGTTAATAATGTAGAAGGCTTAAGTTGCTAGAATGTTTTGATCAAGTTAGAAAGACTAGTTGATTTATATAGCTAGGAAGTAATTTACTTAGTTGTGTTATAAGTGATGGTGGTAAAGCCTATGTTAATGAAAGAGAAAAGGAAATGATTGTAAGACTTTAGCCTCTTGGTCTTGTAAGTGATGTTTATGAAGCAAGTGTGTATAAATGATGTATAATAACTTGTTATGTCTTTTACTTACTAAGCAAAAGCTTACGTGTTAAGTTGTAATGTTTTGTAGGTTTAAGCGATGAAGGTAAGGCCTTGTTGAAGGCTTAGGGTTGGGCACGGGTTAAAAGGTATTGATTATGGGGTTAAGTGTAAGTAGAACACCGAGCTCGATCAATTTTGAACCCCTAAGGTGTTCTAATGGTTTCTAAATGTTAAGGTCAAGTGTCAAGTCTTTTGGTTGGAGTTTTGTATATAAATGTATGTAAATGGGTCAAAACAAGGATGTAAAATGGGTCAAAACTGGGTGTTTGGTAACCCCGTAAAGTATATGCTTTTAGGCCAATTAGACCACAAACAAGTAAGGAAATGATGTAATATAATGTTTTAAGGAATTCTAGAGATTTTTATGTAATATCAAGTTCGGGAAGTTGTTTTTTCATAATAAAGTATCCAAAATGAGTTATGGTGTGTGTGCAGGTGCAGGGAGCCGCCCGGCTAGCGCTCTATCTGTCTGGCTGGCTCTCCAGCCATTCAGTTGGCCGTTCAGCCGTCCGGCTATCCATTCAGTCGCCCGGCTGGATGGTTCTACGAATTTTGGAAATTTGTTTTTGCCGTAAAAACCAAACCGTAATGAGTTAGAATGTGTTCTTTATATCGTTGGATAACTTAATGAGTCTATTTTATGACAATGAAACATTCAAGGGTTTAATTGTTATGTATTTTGATCAGTTTATTAAGGAATGACACAAGGTCACTCCCAGTCATACGTTTCCGCAATGTTTTTAAATCTTGGTCGAATTTTGAGTCTGAAAAGGGATGTTTCAACTTGGTATCAAAGCTTCGGTCTAAGAGAAGTAGGTTTCCACTATAGGTTGCCTAAACTTAGACCACTTATAGATGCGTGTGCCATAAGTATAAGTAGTGAAGAATGTGAATGCCTTAGTATAAGGTAGATTAAGTGCTTGCAGCAAATAGCATGATAATGTTTGGATATAAAAAAATTATGAAATGCGATATATGTTATTTAGCCATAGACTAATGCATTAAGAATGCAGATAAGAAAGTGAAACACTTATCGAAGAAGTGTTAAGTATATAATTATATGTTTATATGATATAAAGTTATGGTAGATTATTTAAATATATAAGTAATATAAGATGTATATGATGGTATCTGTATGTTCCCGAATTCACACCAACATGTATAGATCTAAAGAGATCTAGAGAGAGAAAGTTAGAGAGAGAGAGTAGTTGAGAGAGAAATAAGGAAAACATACTAAAGAGTGTGTGTAAAATGAATAGATGCTTACCTCTTCCAAAGTTGGAAGAGGTATTTATAGTTCTTACAATACACCGGGTATTAGTACCCGGTTCAATACAGAAAGTCATACGTTTACCTATTAAACTACGAGCTATATTGAACAGTAAGATACACGGGGTAACCGAGTCTTTTTCTAATATCTAACACAACCTTTGCTCCACAAAGAAATCTGACCCCAGAACAGATATTTTGGTCCATAGATGAAAATGACAGGAAAAAGGCTGAGACCTCAGTTCCAAAACCACTTTCAGCATTGATAGTGTATCCACCCAATACTCCTCACACAACTTTTTACAGAATTTGACAAAACTTGCAAAAAGAGAATCACCCCAACATGTGTTACAGAAGGGGAAAGAGGTTTTGAACAAACAAAAAGATGTTACCTTACTGAAGTTATTCTATTTTTCAAAACTCTTAAAGAACACTTTGCAGGAGTTCAAATGGCCCTCTTTAAAGAAGTTAAAGTAAT
>BQNB010017231.1:0-44911 GCA_026074375.1 Tanacetum coccineum
GTTTTTGTCTTAAGTTTATTTGAGATTATTTGTGTTTTAGTTTAAAAGTTTTAAGTGTTTTTGCTATTTCTAGCTTTTATGCTTGTTTTAGCTTATTTTCTTTGCCTATCTTTGAGTGCATTTGCTTATCAAGATTAGTGCCCAATCATATCATATCCTTGTCATATTCAAACATCAATCATCAATCCGTCATTCGATTTTCCATTCAAGCCTCGTTGGGACAAAACGACCCAGGAATCATACTTCCGGCTACATATATATTTTATTTTGGTGAACTTTTAACCATTTCTTGTGCAAAGGTAATTGGTTAAGTGTTTGCTTATATATTATATATATTTATTATTGAACGAATCAATAGCCTCGAATTTTAAATCTTTTGATTGTTTTATAAACCCGCGAGGGGGATACATGTTTGTTTTATAAATCGAACACATATGATTTTATGGTATACTAGACCCGATTATGAGAATCTTTCCACATAAGTAGCTATTGTCGAAGTCCCTTATTTCATGAACCATTAAATGCCTTGCGAGGTGAACGCTAATGCATTAAATAGATCTATTAGGTTTGACAACCCCGTTCGGGGTCTGAATCCTTGTGAACACCCTGTCAAACGGACGTTTTGTAGTTAGAAGTAGTAGGTATATGACAATAATACCTTGTCCTGGAGCAATTTGACATATGAAAGGATATATGTATTGTTAACGTTCGGTGTCATGAGCTTATTGCGTGAAAGAAAATAGATGCTATACATTGTATTCGTTGCAATGTTTTCCCGAGAACTAATTATGTGTTCAAAGATTATTAGTTATTGATTATTTTAAACTCTATGAATTTCACTCAACAATTTTGTTGACGTTTTAAACATGTTTTATCCCCGGTAACCAAGGATGAAGGCAACGATGGCGTGGAGGTGTCGTACGTATGATGATTTGGTGAAAGACTACTTGTGTGTTCCTTGTCTTTCAAAAACAATGTCTTAATGTGTCTTAAAACAATGTCTTTAATTTGAAACAATTGTCTTTCAAAGGTTGTAATGAGTGTGGTTACGATTCCTATGAGGACCTAAACGCATTTTCTCTGATTTAATAATGGAACACATGTTTGTAACACGTCTCATTTGGGTCATTTTCTATTTTCTTGGTGTATTGTGCTATTTAGTAACACCCATTGTAATTTCTGCTGCGCAATCCAAAAATAAGGGTGTTACAGAGTGGTATCAAGAGCCTAAGGTTATAGAGAACTAGGTTGAGTTTTTGAAAAGCTAAACTATAACGCTTCTACACGCACGCCAAGACTCCTCGTTGCCATTGGTTACATATAGGAAGAGAAGGAATGTTTATGCATGTGTTGTATGCATGAATTGTTATGTATTGATATATTTATGCATGTGTTGTATGCATAGATTGCTATGTGATTATATAATAATTATTATTATATATGTTTGAAGTATATTTGAGATATATATTGAACGAGAATGCCTCAAATTGTAAATTTTTGTTTGTTGCGCATTTATGTGAACTGTTATTTAGGATAATAGTATTCTTATTGGAACACTATTGAATAAGTATTATATGATATTTTTTAGATTATCATGGCAAACGTAATTCCTCCCGATCATGTGGATGATTTACCTGTAGTTGAGCCGAATCAACCCGATGATGTTCCTGTTATTCCTGAGCCTGTCTTAGTGGATGAAGACGAGGACCCGGAAGAGGAAGAATTTGAGGAAGAAAAAGAACCTCAAGAAGAAGAAGATATGGATATAGATGAAGAAGAAGATGAGAATGAGCCGGAGTTGACGTTTCCTTATGAAGAGGCGGATCCTTTTAACCTACCATCGCACCGACTTCTGAGTCAGAGCCTGAAGATGTGATTGAGGTTGAGAACTACGTTGAGCCCAAAGGATGATACTATTTTTTTCCTGCTATGTCCATAAGATCAGGTGAGTTCTCACCAGCGCACTTTCCTTCGAGAGGATGGGGATAGATTGCTGCCAATGGTTTCCATGAGGAGGGACAAAACTCTCTTTTTGGTCGGATTGCTTACCTCTTTCAAGACGAGTGTGTGGTCCGGAGACGTCGCAAAAAATGCATTGGTCCCGAGGAAGAAGGGGAAAACACAAGAAAAGTATTACGGTAAGTTGATGCGGATTTTGGGGAATACACGATCTATCAGTGGAAGAAGGAGCGGATGCAATGGAAAATCGGGTTAGAAAAGCTTGGTAATGCTGAAGAAAGAAGCTGAATGTAAGAAATAAAGAAGGAACTGGGAAGAACAAGGTTTAGCCACACACTCTTTCGTATACAGAACTGAACGGATCGAGAGATATAAACTAATGGACCTAAGTTCGAAGTTTCATAGTTTCTACCGAGAGATGATTCGTAGGGGATTTATGTTTGAAGAAAGACCGAATGAGCTAATCGATGCTCCGGATGAATATGAGAAAAGTCCATCAATCTTCGAGCCCACGGACCCCTTGTGACTCTTAGTAGTTTAGTTTCATTAGTGGCATCTTTATTGTGCAATCACTAAACTGAATCCTCAATTAGTAGACTTGATCTAGTTGTTGTAACAATTGTAATCATTTTTGGGTGACACAATGCAACTAATGGTATTAACTCTTTTTGTGATGAATGATGAAAATGACTATCTCTTGATTACTACTTGATGTTGTGCGACTGTGGTTGTGATTGATTTGTCTTTGTAGCCATGTTATTGAGCATATCATGTTTTAATAATGGCTTATCAAGTTGTTATTCTGTGGGACGTGAACACAATCTGCCTCCAAAGAGACTTGCACCCTTGACTCAAAGCTGCGTTTCGGGAGAACCGAATGATCAAAGAAAGTGTCCATGCCGCGCTAAAAAAAATCACTACTGAGCGGTGCAAGACAAGCGAATGTCAGAAATGATGCAGTGGATCAAGACAAGCTAGGGTCGAGTGTGCCGTACCTGTGTTTTGAGAATGCACGTTTGGCTGGGATCATGAAGTGTAACCCTGGATAATTTTTGTATGGGGGTACCCGAAGTAGCTGGTGAGCTTAGGAGATGGTTTGAGAAAACAGAAATGACTTTTAGGATAAGCGAGTGTGCAGAAGATAAGAAAGTTAAGTTTGTTGCTGCTACACTGCGAGGACCTGCACTGACTTGGTGGAACTCTAAAGTCGCAATTTTGGGACTAGATGTTGCTAACCAAATGGGGTGGAGAGATGAAGAAAGTGATGACAGCAGAGTATGTCCTGCTGAAGACTGCCAAAGAATGAAAAACAAGTTGTGGACCCCGAAGGTCAGGAGTAATAACATGGTGATTATACTCAAAGATTTAATGATTGATTTTTATGTGCCAAGAATGGTCCAGACCAAAAGTGGCGAGAATTGAGGCTATTACATCACAGATTGACTGATAACATCCCCCAAAAGGGTGAAGTTACTTCTTCTAAAGAGCCAACCGATTTGAATGAAGTTGTGCAGTAATGACACAGAAATTGAGTGGCGAACCAAAAGTTGCAAGCTAGGATGAAAAAGGATTCCTTTTAAGGAAAATTTAGAGCGAAAGTGGAGAACTTTCAAGTGGGAACAATAGTGGGTAAGAGCAACCACAAGGATAAACTCACACGACTCTTCGCAGAATAATCTAAAGGCACGGTGAACGCGCGAGCTATGACTACTGCTCCGAATGAGGGAAAGGCGTCTTCTGGATCACTTCCTGTGTGTGAACGTTGTTTTACTCGCCATGTTGGTTAATGTACGATCAAGTGCCAAAAGTGGGGAAAGATTGGGCACAAATCGAGGTATTGCAAGGAAAAGAATGTTGCCACGGGTGCAAACGCTCAGTCCATTTGGACTTGTTATGATTGTGGTGAGCAAGGTCATATGAGGAACCGATTCCCAAAGAAGGTTAAGCAAGAGGAAGTTGGAGAAGCTCGTGGCCGAGCTTATGCGATTAAGGATGCTGAGCCGCAAGGTCCAAATGTGGTTACGGGTACGTTTCTACTCAATAACTGCTATGCTTCTGTTTTATTTAATTCGGGTTCCGATATGAGTTTTGTGGATACTAGTTTTAGTTCCATGCTTGATATCGATCCGGTTAAAATAGATACCAATTACGAGGTAGAGTTAGCCGATGGAAGGGTAGTTAGTACGAACACTGTTTTAAAAGGTTGCACTTTGAATTTAGTAAACCATCTTTTTTAAATCGATCTCAAGCCGATTGAGCTTGGTACGTTCGACGTTATAATTGGTATGGATTGTCTTGTCAAGCACGATTCCATTATTGTTTGTGGTGAGAAGGTTGTTCGTATACCTTACGAAAACAAGACGTTGACAGTCGAAAGTGACAAAGGTGTGTCCCGACTAAAGGTCATATCTTGTATGAAAGCCCGTAAGTATATCGAACGAGGTTGTCATTTGTTTTTGGCACATGTGACTGAGCATAAACCGAAGGAGAAGCGATTATAAGACGTGCCTGTAATTCATGACTTTCCTGAGGTGTTTCCTGATGATTTGCCAGGACTACCACCGCCGAGGCAAGTAGAATTTTGAATTAATCTGGTACCGAGGGCTGCACCTGTTGCACATGCACCGTATCATTTGGCACCGTCTGAGATGAGAGAGTTGTCGAAGCAATTGCGAGAGCTATTGATGAAAGGATTTATTCGTCCGAGTTCATCACCGTGGGGAGCACCGGTGTTGTTCGTGAAAAAGAAAGATGAGTCTTTTCGAATGTGTATTGATTACCGCGAATTGAACAAATTGACTGTCAAGAATCGTTATCCTCTCCTGAGAATCGATGATTTATTTGATCAACTTCAAGGTTCGAGCATGTATTCTAAGATCGATCTGCGATCAGGATATCACCAGCTTCGCATTAAAGAATAGGACATTCCAATTACTGCATTTAGAACTCGGTATGGTCACTTTGAGTTTCAAGTAATGCCATTTAGATTGACAAATGCGCCTGCTATATTCATGGACTTGATGAACCGAGTATACAAGCCATATCTTGATAAGTTCGTCATTATGTTCACCGATGATATTTTGGTTTATTCCAAGGATAAATAAGAGCATGGAAAGCATTTGAAGATTATTTTGGAGTTGCTTACAAAGGAGAGATTGTACGCCAAGTTTTCTAAGTGTGACTTTTGGTTGGATTCGGTATAATTCCTTGGTCATGTGATTGATCGTAATGGTGTTCATGTTGATCCTGCAAAGATCGAAGCCATTAGGAATTGGGCTGCACCGACAACGCCGACTGAAGTGAGATAATTTTTAGGATTGGTTGGATACTATCGGAGGTTTATTGAAGGTTTTTCTTTGATTTCTAAGCCACTCACCAAATTGACTCAGAAAGATAAAAAATACGAATGGGGTAAGGAAGAAGACGAAGCATTCCAGTTGCTGAAACAAAAGTTGTGTAGTGAACCGATCTTAGTGTTGCCCAAAGGAATGGAAGATTTCATGGTTTATTGCGATGCGTCACTTAAGGGTTATGGAGCCGTGTTGATGCAACGGAAAAAGGTAATAGTGTATGCTTCCTGACAATTAAAGACTCACGAAGAGAATTACGCTACTCATGATTTAAAGTTGGGAGCCATTGTTTTTACTCTTAGGTTGTCGAGACATTATTTGTATGGAACGAAGTGTGTGGTTTTCACCAATCACAAGAGCCTACAATATATTCTCAATCAGAAGGAGCTTAACATGAGACACCGTCATTGGATTAAGTTGTTAAGTGATTATGATTGTGAGATTCATTATCATCTTGGAAAAGCGAATGTTGTGGTTGACGCCTTAAGTCAAGTGGAAAGGATTAAGCCATTACGTGTTCGAGCTTTGATGATGACTGTTCACAACGATCTACCTAAGCAAATCCTTGAAGCTCAAAAGAAAGCGATAAAGAAGAAGAATGTGAAGGCCGAAAATTTAGGGAGATTGATTAAGCAAATATTCGAGTTTCGCCCTGATGGAACGCGTTGTTTTGGAAATCGTGTTTGGTTGCCGCAATTCGGTGGATTGAGGGATTTGATTATACACGAGTCGCATAAATCTAAGTATTCTATCCATTCGGGATCGGACAAGATGTATCAAGATTTGAAGTTGTTGTATTGGTGGCCGAATATGAGAGCTAATATTGCCATGTATGTTAGCAAGTGTCTGACTTGTGTGAAGGTTAAAGCTGAGCATCAGAAACTGTCTGGACAACTACAACAACCTGAAATACCCATGTGGAAATGGGAATGGATCACTATGGATTTCATTTCTGGGCTTCCGAGGACGCCGAGTGGGTATGATTCGATTTGGGTCATTGTTGATCGACTGGCCAAATCATCTCATTTCCTACCAATGAAGAAGACTGATATTATAGAGAAACTTACGCAACTTTACTTGAAGGAAATTGTATGTAGACATGGTGTTCCTATATCAATCATTTTGGATAGAGACAATCATTTTACGTCAAGATTCTGGAGATTGCTTCAGAAAGCGTTAGGGACAAATTTGGATATGAGTACCGCTTACCACCCTCAAATGGATGGTTAAAGCGAGAGGACTATACAAACGCTTGAAGATATGTTACGTGCATGTGTGATCGACTTTGGAAGTAGTTGGGATCGACATCTGCCATTGGTCGAGTTCTCGTACAATAATAGTTATCACACAAGTATTAAGGCTGTACCATATGAGGCTTTGTACGGACGGAAATGTAGATCACCTGTTTGCTGGAGTGAGGTTGGAAATAGCCAACTCACCGGTCTAAAATTGATTCGGGAAATGACAGAAAAGATTGTTCAAATTAAGGACCGTTTGTTGACTGCTCGTAGCCGCCAGAAAAGCTACGTGGATAAAAGATCTAAGTCATTAGAATTTGAAGTCGGTGATATGGTACTGCTCAAGGTATCGCCGTAGAAGGGAGCTGTGCATTTTGGAAAGAGTAGAAAGTTGGGTCCATGTTACATTAGGCCATTCAAGATTCTAGCTAGAGTCGGTCCAGTGGCTTATACGTTGGAGCTACCTGAAGAGTTAAAAGTGATTCATAGTACTTTCCATGTTTTGAATATCAAGAAATGTTTAGCGGAAGGCAACATTGTCGTTCCGATGGACGAGATTCAACTTGATGATAAGTTGCACACGATTGAAGAGCCAGTGGAAATTATTGATCAAGAAGTCAAGCGGCTTAAGCAAAGTCGGATACGTATCATTAAAGTTTGTTAGAATTCGCAAATAGGTCCAGAATTTACTTGGGAACATGAGGATCAGATAAAGAATAAGTACCCTCATCTCTTTACGAGTAATGATGAAGCGAGGAAGAGCGGATAAGTCGAGCTGAGCACCAGGACGACGCTTCCTAAAAGAGGGGAGAATGTAACAACCCGAGTTTTAGGTCAACGTTTATCCCGAGCTATGGTAGTTATTTTACTACATAATTGATTTTAGTCATTTATGCTACATGAGGTTTGGTAAAAATTTCCATTATTTGGGAAATTTCAAGCCGTGATTGAGTTTCTATTTGTTTTTAGCGTCCGAGAAAGTTAGAAAATTTTACATTGTCGCTCCGAGAGCGTGATTATTTTATTTTGTATTTTATGGCTTATCCCCGTGTTTTTGTAAAAAGCGTGTCAAGAATCAAGATTTACGTGATTTAACATTTTATTAAATGTTTTAAACTAAATTTAGCAGGACGGAATAAAAGTATTTACGAATGTGGTGTGACCCGAGTCTTTGGCCGACTATAAAACGAAAGAAAATAACTTTGTACTAAAATTGAAGGACTAATATGGAAAGAGGGACTAATTTTGTTAAAGTTTCAAACTATATTCCTATATAAACTAACTTATACATACATTATTTCTTTTAGAAATTTTTTTGTCTTCCTTTGAACCCACGACCGGCCCACCACCACCACCCAAACACTTTGATTTTTCGACATGCAATGCAATCCTATTATATTTTCTTAATCCTCTCATCAAGACCTACACATCCCACTAAAAATATTACACATGCAATGGGTATTTTGTGAAATAGAAATTTGGTTGATTTCTTGAAGTTTTGATCTTAAAAGGATGTTTGTTAAGGTTAGATAAGTGTTATTGAAAGTGGGTTTGATTGGAAAAAGGTTTGGTTTATTTGTTTGGGTGTGCGTCCGAATTCGAACCACAATGGGAAACCAAAACCAATTTTTCTTATAGCTTTGCGAGTATTCTAGTTACATTCTTGTGTGATTAATTTGGCGATATTCCGTGTTATATATTATGTGCTATAGGATTCAAGTGCGAAAATTATTGAAAGTATATCGGATTATTGATTGAAGTTTGATGGTTTTAGTATATATAAATAGGCTAGTTAAACATGTTTCGATAGTTGGTTTAAGTCAAAAATGTCATTTTAAGGGGTTTTGTACTTGTCAAGTTTGACCAGAAAGTTTGACCGCCCTGTAGCGTGTCGAGAAATTTTTAAAAGTTATTTTTGATAATGAAAAGTGATAGAGTTCGCCTTTAGCTACGTTTCCCTAGGTGGCTCGTCGCGTAACTCTTAATAACGAACGTTTTACGGCCAAATTAAGATTGGTAATTTTTTGTATAAAAAGTTAACTACAAAGTTTGACTTTAAAAGTCAAACTTGCGTATACTTTTGAATATGGTTTATAATGAGTGAAGGGTTCATAATGTTAGTTAACTAATGATGAAATATGAAGTTCGGATTATATTATCCTTACTTTCGACGACTTTCTAAAAACATAAACTTTATGGTAAACGGAGCGTAACGCAACTGTAATTGTTGTACATTTGTTAGTGCGTCAAAATAAATATTTTGCGTCGCACTTGGAGATTGTAGTATATGATTGTATATATGTAATAGTTATATAAATACATATGCAAGTATGCATTATATGAATTATTTTACTTTTAGTCACGTACCGCTATATATGTATTATATATATATAGGTCGTGGTTGAGACGTAAAGTTATTTGCACTTGTTGATTTGATTGAATTGGATTCTTTTGATTAAGGTGAGCTCATAGCCTCGCATTTTAAATCTTTTGATTGTTTTATAAACCCGCGAGGGGGATACATGTTTGTTTTATAAATCAAACACATATGATTTTATGATATGCTAGACCCGATTATGAGAATGTTTCCGCACAAGTAGCTGTTGTCGAAGTCCTTTATTTCATGAACCGTTAATTGCCTTGCGAAGTGAACGCTAATGCATTAAATAGATCTATTGGGTTTGACAACCCCGTCCAGGGTCCGAATCCTTGTGAACACCCTGTCAAACGGACATTTTGTAGTTAGAAGTAGTAGGTATATGACAATAATACCTTGTTCTGGGGCAAATTGACATATGAAAGGATATATGTATTGTTAACGTTCGGTGTCACGAGCTTATTGCGTGAAAGAAAAGAGATGTTATACATTGTATTCGTTGCAATGTTTTCCCGAGAACTAATTATGTGTTCAAAGATTATTACTTATTGATTATTTTAAACTCTATGACTTTCACTCAACAATTTTGTTGACGTTTTAAACATGTTTTATCCCATGTAACCAAGGATGAAGGCAACAATGACGTAGAGGTGTCGTGCGTGTGATGATTTGGTGAAAGACTACTTGTGTGTGCATTGTCTTTCAAAAACAATGTCTTAATGTGTCTTAAAACAATGTCTTTAATTTGAAACAATTATCTTTCAAATGTTGTAATGATTGTGGTTACGATTCCTGTGGGGACCTAAACGCATTTTCTTTGATTTAATAATGGAACACATGTTTGTAAAATGTCTCATTTGGGTTGTTTTCTATTATCTTGGTGTATTGTGCTATTTAGTAACACCCATTGTAATTTCCGCTGCGCAATCCAAAAATAGGGATGTTACATCTTTGCAGCTTAATCTTCCATAACTTTTCTACATTCCTTACTGCATTTGACTCCTTCACTTTTAAATTCACCAATCTCAGTCTAACTGTATCCTCAATTTCATGGCAAATAGCTTCTTCATTCCTCTTGTTACTGCCAAACAGTCTTGCATTCCTTTCATTCCATATGTAGTACACAGTAGCTCCACATACCAGT
The DNA here is from genome assembly GCA_026074375.1 of Tanacetum coccineum. NCBI lineage: Eukaryota > Viridiplantae > Streptophyta > Magnoliopsida > Asterales > Asteraceae > Tanacetum > Tanacetum coccineum. Next base: position 10,069 of record BQNB010017231.1, read on the forward strand.
TTAGTCACTATGTACCAAATATTTTTATTGTTCTTCAACTGAGACATTTCAGAAATCACATTTTGCTAGCTCATTGAGTATTTCTTGCATAGTTTTGATTGCATTTCCTTCCATATTGACAGAGAATACTTACATGTAAAGAATAGATGTTCATGAGAATCATTGCATTCTTCACATAAGGGACATTTTAGATCTTCATTTGGTTTCCATCTCAATACTCTATCTTGTGTTAGTAACCTTCCCTACATTGCCATCCATAAAACAAAGGCATGTTTTGGTATACATTGTGTAAAACCATATCCTTCCAATTAACCTTCTGGCCCTCTCCAATGTAATCATTCCAAGTTATTTTGACTGAAAAGTCTACCAACTTCCTACTATTTTCCTTTCATTTGACAATATCTCTTCTATACTTATTCAGATGTGGAACCCCATAGTTATTGAGAATTGGATATCTTCCAAACCACTCATTTGGCCATTTCCAAACACCCCTTTCAATAGCTTCATCCACAGTACATTGATCAGACAATCTTGCATCATATACATCCCTTATAGAAATCACATTACTTAACGGTCCCATTGGATGCCAATTGTCATACCAGGCCGAAGTATTCTTTCTACTCCCTACCACAAACCTTATATTCTCTCTAACCTTAATCCTCAAACTAAAAATAGTCCTTTATACAGGACTGCAGATATTGTCAGCTTGCACATCCCAAAAATTGCTCACTTTTAGTTTTTCAACATTAATCCATTTAACCCACAAAGTGTCTTTCGTAACTGCCACATTCCATAGCTGTTTTAATAGGAGTCTCATTTCATTTTTGCAAATCTTTTAGACCCAATCCTCCTTGATCCTTTGATCTGCAAATAGACTCCCAAGATACTTTGGCTATCTTTTTTCTTATCTCATCTTGACACCAAAAAAAATTCTTAAGTAGCTTGTTAATCTCCTTAATGACAGCTTTTTGGTAATAAGAACACAAATGCCTAGTAGATTTGCATTGAAGCTAGTACTAATGATATTAACTGTAACCTTCCTGCATAAGACAAAGCCCTATTCTTCCAATCAAGCATCCTTTTTCCACTTTCTCAACCAAAGGTTTACATTCATAGATACTTATATGTTTTGTTATCAAGGGGACCCCTAAGTATCTCATAGGTAATTTTCCCATAGAAAAATGTAGGACCTTTAGAATACTATTATGTTCCATTGCATTGAGCCCTCTAAATAATATGATGCTCTTCTACAAATTAGGTTTCAATCCATACACCTCACTGAATTCTACCAAAGATCTCTTCATAACTTTAGTTGAACTTAAATCCCCATTGCAGAATACCATCAAGTCATCAAAAAAGCATATGTGTATAATATTTAGCCTTTAACATCAAAAGTGATATCTAAAATGACATGCTTCTCTAATGTTCTTTTTCATTATTAGATCCAGGACCTCCATTACCAATGTGAACAGATATGGAGATATAGGGTCCCCCTGCCTTAGTCCTCTACCACTATTGAAATAACCAACTCTCTCTCCATTCATATTAATAGTGAATTTTACAGTTTTGACACATGTCATGACCCATTTTATCTATTTCTTATGAAAACCAAATCCAACTAGAGTGTTACTAAGAAAATCCCAATTTATAGTATCATAAGCTTTTTGTAAGTCAATTTTAAATGCACACTTTTTCCTTGAACTCTTCCTATTGTACCCTCTTAACGGTTCCTGAGCTAATAGAATATTATCTGTTATTTGTCTTCCAGCTATAAAAGCACTTTGTTTTTCACTAACTAGCTTTCCAAGTACTCCTTTCATCCTATTAGTTAGGATTTTACTAATGCATTGTAAATTACATTACAACATGTAATAGGCCTAAAGTCAGACACTTTATTAGGGATTTTAATCTTAGGCACAAGAGAGATCATAGTTGCATTTACCTTACAAAGTAGTTTCCCTGAGATGAAAAATTCCAGCACAACTTTGCAGACATCCAGGCCAACTATATCCCATGTCTTTTTGAAATTTTTTGAAGTAAAGCCACTCATGTACTTTGTCATCTTCAATATCAAACAATGCATCTTTGACTTCCTTATTACTCACCTCTTTGACCATATCATTTGATTCTTCCATAGACAATTTGCAATCAAAATTATCCATGTATTTATCCATAGGCTCAACCTTATCCTGATTCCCCAAAAACTCCTTGAAATGTTTTAAAAATTGATCAGCAACTTCTTCATTTTCAAACCTATTTCCACTTTCATCACATATGGCCATTATCCTACCCTTATGCTTCCTATCTTTTAATACTTTATGAAAAAAGAAAGTGTTCCTATCACCTTCATTTAGCCATTCTACTTTTGCTTTCTGATGTAGTATGATATCTTCTTTTTTGGCCTCGTTATATTTAATCAGTAGCTCACAGCTTTTATTCCTCAAAGTCTCATTATTAGGATCTTGTTCCATAGCACATTGTATCTCTTTTAGCTCACATCTATACCTCTTCACTCTATCAAATACATCTCCTTTTTCCCAACTCAGCTTATTAAGAGGACTTTTTAGACTCTTCAATTTTTCACAAGTCTATACATCTGATAACCTTGCACCTCCATTTTCCATTCTTTTTCCACTATTTTGTGAAAATAATTTCTTTTAGCAACAAAATTTGAGAATCTAAAAGCTCTTTTCTTTTTGAAGTACCATTCTTCATAATCATAATTACAGGAGAATGATCAAATACTAAAAAAGGTAGAAATCCATCATGTGATTTAGGATATCTACTAATAAGACCTTCATTAACCATGATCCTATCTAGCTTCTTTAAAGTTTTTCATTTTGGATTCTTTAGGCTCTTTGTTTAAGTAAAGAAAAATCTAGAGCTATTTATATCCTCAATCTCTACTTCATTGATGCATTCTTGAAATTCCTTCATATCATTAGATGAAAAAGAACTTTCATTAGGGTGTTCATTGACTTCTAAAGTAACATTAAAATCACCAGCAATTGCCCATGTATTTCCATTCAAAATGTGTTTTTGATCCTTTAAACTCCTCCATATGTCTTTTCTTTCACCTCCTGGATTACTTACACAAACCACAGTATAGAAGGACTTTGTTTTCCTATCCAATGTTTCAACCAACAGGAACATACATTCCCTAGTCTGATTAACCACCCATATTCTTATAGTATCTGTATCCCAACCAATCATAATTCTACATCCTTTGTTATCATTTTCACTATTAGTACTATATTCCCAGTTACAAAAGATATTATCACACACCTTTTTAACTCATTGGTATTTGATATGAGTCTCCAATACTACCAATAGATGAATCTTTTCTTCTTTAATAAGCTTTTTGATTTCCTTTGGCTTATCATCAGTACTTAAGTCTTTTATGTTCCATGATGCAACCTTTATGTTAATTTGTAAATCCATGATCTTGTAACTTTCTCACACTATCTCACAATATTCTCTTTCTGTTTTTGCTTTCTCTTAATTCCTTTTTGATCCTACTACTCTCTATTATGTTTTTGCTTTCTCTTACGTCTTTTCAGTTTACAATACTCTCTTTTCTGTTGGAAATTTAGTTTAATTGTGGGTTTAGTTCATACCGGATAATGGGGCTGGAGGTACGGAGTGTACACCCATAGGTCACTAAACACCCTGACTCAGATAGTGGTTAAAAGGAATTATAGTCGCGGATGAACTTTAGTGAGTAGGAACTCTGGACTGAAGGACATTCATCAGTCTGATGGCTTCAACGTAAGCTGAAGGATACCATTAGGGAGTAATCCATCAGAGAAAATATCCTTAACGGGTTAACTCATTAGCGGGTTACTTCAGTTTGAATCTTCAGCGGGTATGCTCTTCAGCGGGCTAGCTGATGGTTTAAGACACTGAATGAATAACACGCTGGAATGAATTCAACAACTTGTAACAACTTTGAACGGTTTAAATGGAAAGTTATGATCACATTTAATGACCACGATTAACATGGTCATGTAACCACTAATTCCTGAAATCAAGGTGGCTAATTATGGAAGAGATTATATCTCATATAATCTCTCATAGTTACTTTGACTAAGGTTTTGAGTATTCTCCTATAAATAGGAGACCATAACTGCATAGGAACGTGTGAAAAAAGAGAACAGAAAACCTAAACACTTAGAAACGAAAAGGTTCTTGATTTGTGCCTAGAACAAGAACAAACACTTGGTTGTATCCTAAGGAGGTATTCGTGATACCTAGGCATAGGGTCGAATAATCTTCTTTGGAAAGTGATTACACGACTTCAAGTGATATCCGGTAACCATCTTTGGTAATTAGCTAGGCTATTGATTGTCTTAACCCTGATATGGGACACACAACAACCAACAATCAAAGAAGATTATTTTGTGATAATCAATAGTTGCTGCTATGAAACACATGGCTTCAAAGTTTGCCAAGCTTGACAAGTTTGAAGGGGTGGACTTTCGAAGATGGTAGACGAAGATGCACTTCTTGCTTTCCAGCATGAGTGTGGTGTATATGCTGACTACTTCCATGCCTGAAGATGAAGGTGATAATCCAGCCGTGGAACAAGTTAGGAAGAGGGCCAGGTGGGACAATGATGACTATGTCTGCAGAGGTTTAATCCGCAATGGTATGTCTGATTCCTTGTTTGATATTTATCAAAATGTTGAATCTTCTAAAGAACTATGAGATTCCTTAGAGGCCAAATATATGGCTGAGGATGCATCAAGTAAGAAGTTCTTGTTAGTAATTTCACAAATTACAAAATGACTGATTCAAGACCAATTATGGAACAATACAATGAACTTCTTAGTATACTTGGAAGATTTACACAACATAAAATGAACATAGATGAGACTATTCAAGTCTCTTGTATCATTGATAAACTCCCTCCTTCTTGGAAAGATTTCAAGCACACCTTGAAACATTTGAAGGATGAGTTAACTCTTGTTGAGTTGGATAGTTATCTGCACATTGAGGAGTCTATTAGGGTGTAAGATAATGACAAGCCAAAAGGCAACAATGTTGCTGGTCCTTCAGTTGTCAATATGGTGGAGCATAACAACTCCTCCAGGTACAATGACAACAAAGGCGAACGTAAACATCATGATAACACCAAAGCTGATCCTAACATGAAACCTAAAGTGACTTGTTGGAAGTGTGGGAAACCTAGACACTTAAAAAGGATTGCAAATGTGTTAATGTTGGCAAAAAAGCCTATAGTTTAGGCACAAAGGGTTCAGTGGATGGTTCTTCCAACTCACTGAAAGGTCAGAATATGTTTAATAAATTTCTCCAGGTTTATTATTTTACATATGTATCTGAGGTTTACTTTGTGCAGGATGATGATGTAGCGTGGTGAGTTAACTCAAGAGCAACAATTCATGTGTGTAAAGATAGATGTTGGTTCAAGACCTATGAGTCGCTGAATGATGGATATATTCTTCACATGGGAAATGAGTCAACAGCCCTGGTGCATGGACATGGTTGTGTAGATCTTAAGTTTAGTTTTGGAAAAATTGTTTCGTTGTTGAATGTTTTACATGTTCCTAATATAAGAATTTGGTTTCTAGTAGTATTCTGAACAATTGTGGTTATAAACAAGTGATTGAATCTAATAAATTTGTTTATCCAAACATGGTGTGTTTATTGGTTTTGGTTATTTAAGTTATCATATGTTCAAGCTTAATATTGTCAATGATAATATCAGTTCAGCCTTCATGTCAACTTCTAAACTGAATGATTTAATCATGTGGCATGCTAGACTGGGCCATGTCCACTTTAAGAGGATGCACGATATGTCAAAGGATAGGTTAATCCCAACTTTTAACATGGATACTGAAAAGTGTAAGACTTGCATGCTGAACAAAATAACTAAGAAACCATTTCAAAATGTAAAATGTGAAACTAAAGTTTTAGAGCTGATCCACAGTGATCTGTGTGATTTACATGCTACTCCCTCTTTAGGGAATAAGAAATACTTTGTGACATTTATTGATGATGCTTCAAGGATTTGATATGTTTATTTATTACATTCAAAGGATGAAGCATTAGATAAATTCAAAGTATTCAAAACTAAAGTTAAATTATAACAAAGGACCCTGATCAAAAGATTCAGGACTGATAGAGGAGGTGAGTACATGGATACTCTGTATTTTTAGTCTGTTGGTATTATCCATGAAACGACTGCCCCCTATACTCCACAACAAAATGGTATATCTAAAAGGAAAAATAGAGTACTAAAATAAATGGTTAATTCCATGTTGTCCTACTCAGGACTGAGTCAAGGGTTCTGGGGTGAAGCTATGTTAACAGCTTGCTATTTATTAAATAGGTTCCTAATAAAAGAAACATGATTACCCCTTATGAACTCTGGACTAAAATGAAACCAAACCTAAACTACCTTAGGGTTTGGGGTTGTATGGCAGTTGTAAGACTCCCTGATTCAAAGCTGAAAACTTTAGGTGAAAGAGGCATTGAATGCATCTTTGTTAGATATGTTGAGCATTCCAAGATTTTTAGGTTCTTTGTTATTGAACCTAATGAATCAGTTTTAATTAACTTAATAATTAAATCAAGGGATGCTATCTTTGATGAGAATAGATTCTCTTCAGTCCCTAGACCAAGTCAGAGGTCCCTAAAAGATGAAACTGAAGACATTGGTGGTTCAGTGGTCCCTGAAAAGGTTATTGAGGATGTTGTTCAGCAACCTGAACCTGAGCTTAGAGAAAGAAAAAGGAACAGGACTCCAAAGAATTTTGGACCTGAATTTCAATTATACTTAATTAAAAGAATAAAGGATGAGGTCTCTGACCAACACTTCTATTGCTTTAATGTTGAGAATGATCTTAAGACATTTGATGCAGCAATGAAGTCCTAAGATGTTGCTTTCTGGAAAGAAGCAATTAATGATGAGATAGGTCCATCATGGGAAACAACACTTGGGTGTTGGCTGATCTACCTTCAGGTTGTGAACCTCTTGGTTGCAAATGGATCTTCAAAAGAAAACTGAAGGTAGATGAAACTATTGAGAAGTTCAAGGCAAGGCTGGTCATTCAAGGCTTTGGACAAAAGTCAGGGATAGACTACTTTAATACTTATGCTCCAGTGGCACGTATCAGTACCATAAGACTATTGATTGCTATGGCGTCAATTCACAATCTGATTATTCATCAGATGGACGTGAAGACAACATTCTTCAATGGGGAATTAGAAGAGAAGGTCTATATGAACCAACCTCAGGGCTTCATCATGCCTGGAAATGAAAACAAGGTGTGTAAACTGATTAAGTCTCTTTATGGACTGAAGCAGGAACCTAAGAAATGGCATCAAAATTTTGATGAAGTGGTTTTGTCAAATGGTTATTTACTTAACCAAGCTGAAAAATGTATATATAGCAAATTTAATGAAACTGGTATAGGAGTCATCATTTGCCTATATGTTGATGACATGCTGATCTTTGGCACTGACCAAGTTTAGGTCGACCTAACAAAGGAATTTTTGTCATCAAGGTTCTCTATGAAGGATATGGAGGAGGCTGATGTTATCTTGGGTATAAGGATTAAACATAAAAGTAATGGAATAGCTAGTTCTCAGTCTCATTATATTGAGAAGGTACTAAAGAAATACAATTACTTTGATTGCACTGCAGTTAGTACTCCTATAGATACAAGTGAGAAGCTGATGCTCAATAATGGTCATGCTGTATCTCAACTTGAGTATTATAGGGTGATTTGCTACATGATGTGTGCCATGACTTGTACAAGGCCTGATATTGCTTTTGCAGTGGGTAAACTGAGCAGGTATACTAGCAATCCTGGTACTCAGCACTAGCAAGCAATTTAGCGGGTACTGAAGTACTTGAAGAAAACCATAGACTATAGATTGATATATATATTGGTTATCCTTTAGTTCTAGAAGGTTACACTGATGCAAGCTGGATCAACAACACTGAAGATAATTCGTCTACAAGTGGCTGGATATTCTTGCTTGGTGGTGGTGCAATTTCTTGGGCTTCCAAGAAGCAAACTTGCATCACTGGTTCAACTATGAAATCTGAATATGTGGCTTTAGCAGCCGCTGGTAAGAAAGTTGAATGGTTGAAAAACTTGCTCCTTGAGATTCCATTATGGTACAAACCTATAGCACATATTTTTATCCACTGTAATAGTGCTCCTACATTGGCAAAGGCTTATAGCCAGATGTACAATGGGAAGTCTAGACACTTAGGTGTCAGACATAGCACGATTCGTGAACTTATCACGAATGAGGTGGTATCTATAGATTTTGTGAGGTCTCAACAAAACTTAGCTGATCACTTGACAAAGGGACGGGCTAGAGACTTGGTTATAAAGTTTGCTGAAGGGAAGGGATTAAAGTCCAACTAAGTCGCTGAATGCTAGGACACCTAACTCCCTACTGAGAAAACTTGGTAGCTGAGTTCAATGTGGAAAGTTGAACATTCAGTGGACTGAAGCACATGTATTTACATATCATCCCAAGGATGTGCTTGGAACCTGCTAAAAAGGAGGATGAAGTCTTTACTTCTCAATGGTTAATTTCTTTGAAAAAGTTCTAAGTAGGAGCATGAATAAAGAGGAACCACCTATGTAAATGTTAAGGTTTTGCCACCTCAGGGAGCATGTACTTTGGCTCTTACAATATTTATGAATTGGATATGGACACATGGCTTGTATAGTGTGAGGAGTTTTTAAGTGTTTAAAAACTTATGTGTATTTTATCTTTAGGTATTCAAATGGGTTGAAGGGTTCAATTCTTAGAACACCCTGATTCTCGAATATTTGAAGGTGTAATTTACTAAGATGGAAATTCAATCCTCAAGACATTTTCATTTATGCACTTGTTTTGTTTGATGTTTAATTTTCATGCAAAGGAATTATACTAAATTGGGGAGGATTATTGGAAATTTATTTCAATTGTGGGTTTAGTTTATATCGGATAATGAGGCTGGAGGTACGGAGTGTACACCATAGGTCATTGGCCAAAAGTTCAATATAGACCCAATTTTTGTCATAGACCCAATGAACCAATCATAGCCACTCATTTTTTAATTAAAAATAAAAAAAACCCATTTTCCACCTTTTTTTTAAAAATTAAATATCTCACACATTGTTAATCATTACGCAAAACAAAACATACCATCGCGACGAGAATTAAATTATCTTTCTATAGAGGGGCGACACTATGTACTTTAAAGACTACTTGCAGATATGAGGTACATTATACGTGTTGGATGTATGTATGCGTTGAGATATGGGTGGGGTATGACAGACATTGACATATTTGCAATTCTTTTTGGAGTGGCCGTTTGGTTTAGGCTGGGTGCGGGGAGGGGGGGCTTTGGTGGGCTGTCGCTTGGGGTGTGAGGGGGTGGGTTTGGTGCGGGTGTTATGGGTGGTGCGGTGGTCGGATTGAGTTACGGGAAGGATTTTTTTTTTTCGGTTTGATATAATAATTTTGGGATATTTTATTTTGTGGTAGTTTTAATTGAATATTGTGGGTGTGGTTTATTTTTTGTTTGGTTTGTTTTTTTTTTTTTCTGTGGGGGGTGGGGGTTTTTTTTTTTTTTTTAATTTTTTGTTTTGTTTTTCCTTTGCCTTCGTCGGGTGGGGGTGGTTTTTTTGGGTTTAATTTTGTGGTGGTTACTTTTAGGTGGTTCACTTATAGGTAGGTTTCATGGGAGGGTTTCTTGATATGGTTTTGTGCGAGGGTTGTTTAGGAGGAGGGTACCCTTATTGGGTGTGGGGGTGCCTTGTTGGCACCTTTTCTTGGTTATTGTGGTTGAGTATTTTTGTTTTTTGGTTGGCTGTTGTTTTGTTTGTTTTGTGCATGTTTGGGTTAACAGAGGATTTGGGTTAGATTATTTGATGGGGTTTTGGTGGGTTTTGTTCTGGTGTGGGGTTTTGGTGTGGTTTAGTTTTGTTGTGTTTGCTGGTTTATTCGGTATGGTTCTATTGCGGTTTGGCGGCAGCGGGGGTAGGGAGATATGATGGTTTATTTTAAATTTCTTTGAAAAAAAAAATTAAATCTGAAAAAATAAAAATATAAAAAAGAAAAATGAATAAAAATTGAAAGTGAATAACAATTAAAAAACAAAGTGGTTGCTTATTTTTTAGCTAGGCGCATTATTTATACAGAGGACAAATTCCACCTATTTTGTAAAATGTTTTTTTTTTAAGTTTTGCTTCTTTTTTTTGCTTCAGGGAAGCAGGAAGTTGTATTGGGGCACATTTGGCATCCTCCCCACTTGGACACTTTGGCTCTTACAACTTTTATGAATTGGGGATTATGGACATTGGGCCTTGTATTATAGTGTGTTAGGACTAGAGTTTGTTAGTGTTGTTAGGAGTTTCCCTTATATGTGTTTGCAAAACTTGTGTGGTATTTTTAGCTTTAGGTATTTCAAACTGGGTTGATATCTTGTTTTTGTAGGGTTCAATTTCTTTTAGAACACCCTGTGGATTTCGAATATTTGATAAAGTGTAATTTCTAAAGATTGGAAATCAATCTCAGGTACATTTTTTTTTTCATTTATGCACTTGTTTTGTTTAATGTTGAATTTTTCATGCAAAGGAATTATACTAAATTGGGGAGGATTATTGGAAATTTTGTGCAATTGTAGAATTGGGATCATTTACTGTGGAATGGTGGAGTTTGGTGGTACGGAGGTGTACTCCTATCCGTCATGATTTTCCTTGACTTTTTTAGTGGTTTGATTAAATGGGTGGTTATTTGCCTATTTAAGTGACAGATTTGACTGCATTAATTGACCATATTTAATTTGGTCATGAAATCATTATTCTTAAATTATAAAGGATAATTGATTTGATTGCAATAATTGACCATATTTAATTTGTTCATTAAATCACTAATTCCTAAATTATAGAGGATAATTATGGAAGAGATTAATTGGCCATTAATCTCTCATTAATTTTATTATTAGGTTTTGAGTAAATCCCCTATAAACAGGGATCACAATTGCATGAAAAAATAAGACAGAAAACAAAAACACATAGAAACTCAGGGTTCTTGATATGTGCCTAGAACAAGAACAAACACTTGGTTTTTTCCTAAGGAGGTATTCGTGTAACCCAGGCATAGGGTCGAATAATCTTCTTTGGAAAGTGATTACACGACTTTAAGTGATATCCGGTAACCATCTTGGTAATTAGCTAGGCTATTGATTGTCTTCACCCTGATCTGAGATCTACTACAACCAACAGGTCGAATATGTTTTGGGCAAAAATATTAAATGCAACCGGCTTTCCCTCTTTTTGTAAGTTTGATAAATAACAAATGAGCCCTAACTTTATAATTTAGTACTTTCAGTTTTTGTATAACAACAAATTATCACTAAACTCATCAAACAATATATTTTAACTTCCCTTACTTCAGTTGACATTTTTCTATTAGAAAAACAAACTACTAGTAACACTATCATATTTATACGTTTAATTAAAAGGCAGGATTTGGGTATTAATGCATATCATGCAAATCTGGGTCAACCCGCCAGAACCCGTCGGGAGCTGGGTCAACCTGCCGAAACCCGTCAAAACGCGCTCAGTGTGATCCACTCGGGTTTGAACTCACATTAATATTTTATTCATTCCACTTCACGCGCTCTCTCTCTCTGTCATTCCTCTTTCTCCCTCCCACCGACTGCATACGTCTTCTCCTTTCTTCTTCACTCGCTCTTTCGAGTTGCTAACTCACCTATAGTTCCAAACACGTGTCTTGCTTCCGCATATCATTCTTATCTTCAATAGATACGTATATAAAAAAATTACTTCGTTTCTTTATTTTCTGAAATTCTTCTCCTTAAAACAACTAAAAAAACACACACATAACACATCAATTTACCCATAATTGTCAGATCATCTTCCCATCTCAAATTATATTCTTAATTGAAGGATGATCAAGTACTAAGTATGTTTAAGATTTTGGGGTTGCTTGCATGTGTTTGATCAAAGCTTTGGTTGATTGTTTACATTTGATGATATGTAAGTTTTTTTACTATTTATTATTTATTACTGTTTAGTTTTATTTAGTTTATAGTTTGTGTGATTTATTTGTTTTCAATTGTTTTTTTAAGGTTCATGATGAAAATTAGGGTTATTTTTAATTTAGCTTTTTTTGTTGATGTTGTGTTTTCTCATAAATTTAGGGCTTTATGAGATTACCTGATTAGTTTTTTTATTTCTTAGGGTGTATTTCGATTGGCTTATTTTACTAGCTTATGAGGCTATTTAACTTTTTGAAATAGCTTCCTACTCACGTAGTCGATGATATTTTTCTGGAATTATGTTTGTTCGGATCATAAAATACGAGCGCACGTATCTTGGCGGGGAAATCACACACGTGATTTGGTTGCAGCCATGTCGTATGTTTGGTTCTGTTTCTATATTTTTTATGTCCTCTAGGAAAATATGTTGGTTTAGCAGAAATGCGTTTGCTTCTTTGTTAAATGCGCGCTTGCTGATTTTACGAATACTGCCCTTTCTGGCTGAACATGTTCGATTAAAGTCGTGAGCGTCCACGTCTTGGCCGGGCAAACTAGGTTGCAGCCATGGCGAATGTCTGCTTTTTTTGTTTTTTTAAGATGATGTTTTGGTTCCATGATGTGACAGCCAAATCTTGGATACATGGGTTTATAATACAGTTGCTATATTGTGTTCTTGATCTTTTTGAGACGTAGCGATTGTTTTTGTGAGGCTGTCGTAAATTTGAATAGGTTTAACAAGAGGCGTAAACATCCGTGTCTTGGCGGGACAGGTTACTGATTCTGCAGCCATGCTAGATAAATTCAACGTTTGATTGAATAATGCTTTAGTTTGCAAATTTATTGGGACTCCGTTTTGTGGGTTGTGATGAGTAAGAACGGCTTTGATGAAACTGAGATTATCCGCGTCATGGCATGGCAACTCATTACAGTTGCAGCCATGGCATACAAAATTTCTTTCATTGATTCTTGGCCTATCTGAGCCTCATGTACAATGATTTTGAAACTTTACAGCGCGCTTTGACCTTTTAGATTTTGGCAGTGAGTTTAGTTTGGTGCAAATAAGTTGTGTGGGATTCAAAGCTTTTGAGGTACAAGGTAAGTGCACTCTAACGTGCAACCGCAAAGCAATATGCTATATTGACCCCGTGAGTGTGATACTTTTATTTTTTAGGCGTTCAACTATTTTTTGGCATGAGTGTAAATAACAGTATCTGTATATGCAGAAACATCCTAGAAAGTTTGAGTCTTGCATATGGACATGTGATACTCGAGAGTGGTTTTTTCATGCGGATCTCATTTTGAAGGCCTTAGGTAATCATTCAACCTCATAAATTTTTTTATCTCTTTACTTATTAAGTTGTTTAATTTGCTTATTTTGAATTAATCTGATTATTTTTAAGTGCTTATTTATCAGCTGTTAAATAAAGTAGATAGTGTTTGGGTATTGGGATTACTTTTTAGGAATGCAATAAACAGATAAGTACTTACAGAAGCATTCATAAACACCTTATATAAGCAATTTTAAGGTGATTATTTAAAATAACTTATCTTACTCTCATCCGATAAGCAATCCCAAACATTCTCAAATTGCCTTATTTGTAGCACCAAACGCAATATGCAGATAAGCAATCCCAAACACCTTAAATACACTATCTTCAAGACTTTCAATACTATGAATGTTGGAATATTATTGACTTTGTTTTTGTTATTGTTACGCCAAGGTCTTGATAATGGAACGTTAAAGTTGTTAGCTTTTTAAAAAGGGTGTGAAATCAAGCATGGTTAATTCAAAGATGCAGCCTTGTAAAAGAGTCGTATTTGTGTTAATTGATGGACTAGGAGATGTTTCTTTTCAAAGATTTGGGTACAAAACACCTTTAGAAGCTGCCAAAGTGCCGAATCTGGATGCCATTGCTTCTGCCGGAGTCAATGGTCTTATAGACCCGGTTGAAGTGGGGTTGGATTGCAGAAGTGACATTGCCTATCTTTCCATAATGGGGTATGACCCTTGAGTGTATTACTGTGGTAGAGGTGCGTTTGAATCCATGGGGGCTAGATTGGCCATGACACTAAGGATATAGCTTTTAAAGTATGTATACTCGACTCTTTTTATTGCTTTTAATTTACTATGTTCTTTCTTACCTTTTGTGCAAAATGTTACAGATATGCTACAAGTAAAAGATAATTGCTTATAAAAATGGGGGTACAAATCAATGGATTTTTAGTTTTTTAAATGTAGATGTGTCAAATTTGGTTATCTTTAGTTTTTGGTATATAAAATTTCCCTCATTCGGATCATATCATGTTTGAAGGCCAACTAGAACTCTTAACAAACAAGGTAAACAAATGTCGAAGTATTTGATGCCATAAAATCAGAAAAACAGTAAATTCCCTTTTTCTGTTATAGTCACGATTTCATCATGTATTGTTTCACTTCCCTACCCAGTGAAATATTATTCGAGGGCGCATCTCTACTCATAAAGTCAGATTGTTTGCTTATTTATGTAAATTGATCATTTAAATATTTTACAGCTTTTACAAATTCCTCTTAAAATGTTTTTTTGTTTAGTTTAATGATCTGTAATTTATTAACAATCTTCTACTTTTAACAGTCACAGCCTTGGACCGTGCAAATACTAAAGGCGCGTTGCTTCTAGTTCCGAGTACTTTTAATGTTGTGGACACTGATAGCAGAACCATCTCTTCAACTGAAGGTACAATAGTTTCTGTAGGATATTGGAAATCATAACATAATGGAAGATAGATGGATTAGCCAAATCTAGAGAGAGAAAGTAAGAGAAAAGCTTTCTAGAGAGAGAAAGTGTAACATGTAAATGAAATGACTAACCACCTTTTCTAAGACATAGAAGAGGCTTATATAGTGGCATACAAAACCGGCCTAATGGCCTTGGTAGTGGGCTTACACATTGGGTTTAATACCCGGCCCATTACCGAATGTTATACATTAAACGATTAACTACGAGCTACAATAACCTGTAAAATACATGGGGTGATCGAGTCTTTTTCTAATATCTAACAATCTCCCCCTAAGGGAGGTTACCCCAGAAAATACTAACTTAAGGTCAGCAATCTTGATTTTGTGTTCAACTAGTAGTCTTTGATTCTTCATGTGAAATCTTGTACATTGATGTAGTGATCTTTGTCTTGTGGCTTGTGATTGTACTTGAGATGTGATCTTGAGCTTTTTTGAGATCATCAGCCAAATCTGATCTCTGATCATCAACTTTTGGTCTTTTGCCATCTTGTGCTGGTGACATCTGCATCGGCATGCTCATACCTTTCTTGATAGTGAAAGCTTGATTATTCGTCATTCTTGAAGTTCCTTTAACTTTAATATGTGATCACTTCGAGAGGACTTTGATATCAAAGTTGCGGAAGTTTTGAAACATATACTTGTGCTTTCATGAGGTCATTAGATAGTATGAACATGCGGTTATAAAATAGACTCCACTGGAACAAGGTATCTCCATCGACATCTTTACTTGAACCTGTAATAAAACAGTTAGCAAAAAAGTTTATGGACGAATATGGCTTTGTCATTCGCCCGAGTTTGGTTGGATTAACCTCCAAATACTGTGAGGACCGACCTGTGATCAGGTAGATTCAATCTTAATAAGAATCTCCTTGACAGGATTTCCTATATAAGTGTCAGATCTTCCAATGTATGAACATCAAAATCACCTAACTTGCATGTTCTCTTAATCGGAATGTCTCAAAGTAGACAACACGATAAGATTGAATCGGTTAGTTACTATCTTACCAATTGAAGAGGAAAATTGATTTAAAAATCACTCAACGTGTCACTTGAGAAAGTATTTTTTGACACATCGAAAGTGTTAAGCTTTTATCAAAATTCATCAATCTTCAATTCATAATATGGACCGATTCGATATCCAGTGTTATAAGTTTGACCCATTAAGGATCTCACAAGTCACCTACCATGAGCTTGTTTGATGTTGGCTCAAACAGGATTTTCATCTTCATTGTGAACACATAGGTGTTACTCGGATGTTCTGGTAAAACCACGAGGATAATGCGTAGAACTCTTTTGATAACCTTTGTTTTCATATTGTGTGAAGAAAAAGTAATATGGAATAGTTTCTTAATGAGATTAATTGATGATCTCTTGGCTCTAGACTCAATTGTGCATTTTGGTTTTAGTGATCGGAGGCTGGAGCGGACTGCCACCTTTTCAATATCAACTAACTCAGAGTGAGAAAGTCAATAGATAACGTGTTTAGTCTCCGTGAGAAATGAAACAGAAATCTTTTGAGAGATTCTGAGTGGCTAGGGAGGGTTGTGCATTGCATCACTGGGTCCATGATGTCAGTCTTCAATGTCAGCAATCATCATTGTGATTCTGACAGCAGATGTATTGACCCGGTTTCTGCCTAAGTGTATGGAGGGCTTCTTTCTTTACACCCTTTATCCTTACATTTCTTTTTCATTCTTCAACCCCTTCAGTGCTTACCGAGACTTCATGACTAGAACCTTGTTGGGTTTGTTCCAGTTCTAGCTCCATCTCAGTCGGCACTATTCCCTTATTCTTACATTTACTCCTTTTTTATGTCATACCTAAGGACTTCTACACTAACTAGTAGATTGTCCCTGGGTAGATCCCTCCGGTTCTGGCTGGATCATGGGAACTAATACCTAACCTTACCAACCTTATATCTCCGAGAAAATTAAATACATGGTCGGTCTTTTTGATACAGTTCACCTTGCCATAAACTAATTTGAAAAACTCAATCAGGTACTTGTGATATAAATATAAAAGCTTTTAGTACCTCGATTGTCTTTGAATTTTCAGAAATGCTCCCCCTCAACATGTGCATCGATTAATCAAAACTGTTTAGCACAAGGAGGGAGGAGTACACGCACGAGTCCACAAAATCACATTTTTTATTAGTTTTCATATTTAAATCACATTTTCTCCCCTTGTCGAAAATGTCAAATTCCTTGATATTTTGGATACCAATAGATTTGAATATGTTGGAAAAACTAGGAGAAAAATGTGCTAATTAATCACAAGCCAAATAGGGAACATATTAATGTTCCCCCTAAATCTATGAGGGATTCTGTTAGTGTCTGGTATGATAGGTTTGAAAAATTTTGAATTTAATAAAAAAATTCATAAAAAATTCATACACTAACACATAACACTAAGTATACCACAATTTTATAATATACAAGATACAATATATATATATATATATATATATATATATATATATATATATATACACAAATGATATTGACCTTATAAATGGAATGAAGAGATCATTCCGTTCTCTAAAGAAGTCTGTAGTCAATATCGTGAACCCATCCACCAACAAAGCATTCCAAATTCTAGAAGATCCTTCTGGTCTTGAGTCTCCGTTCAATATCATGTATGAATTCCTTGCTCCTTTCCACATCCTTATCAGTCCAAAACCACGTGTTCATACCTGGATTTAGCTGATTAACCTTGTACTCATTAACTTTGTAATCTAGTGCTTCTATAATATATGTCAGCGTACCATCACTGAACTTGTAAATCTCATTGAACCGCATGATCTTTCGTTCATTGTTACTGACAGGGAACACAACTACACGAGGCGAATCAATGATTGTATAATCATGCTTGAACTCGAAGCCTGTTGCATCCCATCCAGGTTTAGGGAGATTCAGCTGTTTCTGGTAGCTGTCAATGCCGAGTTAGAAGTCTTCAACCCGCTGTTGAATCACTAAGTTTTGTATCCACAGTTTAACAGCAGTAGAAAGCATACGTATGTCTGAACTAGGAAGATGATTTAGATGACCTTGAAAAAGCAGCAAATTCAGATTTTCAAAGTCACTAGGATACAAGTTTTTGAAGTCCTTTTTGGCAATCGTGTATTCTTGATGATCAGCTCTGCGCAGTGTGATCTCTTTTAGGTAGTGGTACCCGTAGTGAGAGTAGGCTTTTATTCTAACAACACTAAGTATACGCAAGTGAGTTCTGACTACCTTGCGGCTTGATTCAGTAGTGTGTCGATGAATGTTTTAAAAATCGCGCCTAAGAGGCACCTACTCCCTAAATCCCTCGAGGCTCCATCCTTTGGGATTTTTTTAGATCGAGGCTTACAACATGCATAAATCCTATAAAAATCGTAGCGCCTTGGGATTTTGCGCCTTGGGACTAGTCGTGCCTAGCACATGTAACGGGTTTTGGGCCTTTTTATCTTAATATTAAGACACAAATACAAAATCACATGGGCCTTTATATATAATCTACTAAATAATAACCCTAATAAAGAAAATTAAATACATACAATACAGTGAAACAAGCGCCTCTAATTTTCTTCATATTCCTCCATTTATTCAACTTCTCTTTTTAATTAGACACATATGTAATCACTTCACGTCATATGTATATTGTCTACTTTTTGAAGAGGCTTGTTGTAGGTCATAAACCAAAAACTTAGATCCAATGATGCGAGTCGAACTATAATATTATGAGGATGTACCAGCAAGGAAGGGTCAAAGCCACATAGATGAGTCAAACTATAATCTTAGATCCAGTGATGGTTATGCTAGTTCAAGCTCAAGGGGAAGGGAAATGGGAGGGTCTAGTTCTAGACAAAACCTTTGGATGAAGATGATGACGTTGTGGTTTTAGAGAATAGTAAAACTAAAGAAGAAGATGTCAAGGAGGATGAATCTGATCACAATAAGGAGTGATACACATTTGAAGATGATGATGACGATGGGGAATTTGATGACTTAGATTGAAGTCTCTTAATTTGTTTCATCAAGTAGTTTCTTTATGAAATATTATCATGATAATGTGGCATTATGCTTGAATATTGATACGTTGCTTCACTTGCTTGCTTGATATTTTTAGTTTAAATGTAAGCTTTGTTAGATGTATTAACTATTAAGTATCTTAAAATTTATTTTGTTTTATTTAATCCGCATAAAAGTGTGACATATGTCATAAAAAATTGGTATATTTAGTGCGACTCCTATTTATGAATCACACGCTTTGGTATGCGCCTTGCCTCAAGGCTCATTGACCCCCTTTGCGCCTTAGTGCGCCTTGAGACTTTCAGAACATTGGTGTCGGTCAATGTAGAATTTTCGACGATTAAATCACCAATGAGAGATACCATAAGAGGCACTTATGTCATAGGTGCAGACGTCATCAATCCACATATGCTTAGGTACGAGTAGTACAAATCCAAAGTCATGATAACGAGCAGCCTTCATCTTGGAAATTGACAAAGCTTGTCCGCTTCCCTTACTGCCATAACGCAAATAATCCAAGTCTTTATTGAAAAAGAATTGGGTTTGAATAGTGACATGACCTGGTGGACCACTAAGAGGCAAAGGTTTGCTAATATCAATCATGACTTGATCACCTTCTGGATTAGCCCAGTCAATCTGATCTGTAAGCATCTTGTGACACTCTTCCATCTGAAACTGAAGATGAACGACGCCTGGGTAGAAAGGTTTAACGACTTCATAAGCTTGACCTTCCAAATCTGCTTAAGTAAGCTCGGTCTTTCCTATCTTTTGGCAATACCAGTTCATAAACGTCCGCATATCCCTAGTCTTTTCAAGTAAAGAGCTATCCGCCAGAGCTTGATACGTGCTAGCTAAAGCATTGGCCCAGTTGTTCACATAATCAGGAATGTGGGACGTAGGAATGACCTAGGTAGGTTCTGGAGTGGCTGGTCTTTCATCATCTGGAATAGGCTTCAACCAGTATGGCCTCTGCTTAGTCTTTAGAAGATGGGCGGAGTCCGCGTCCTCTGAATCAGATATGTTGTCAGAATCTTGTATTGCTATGTCGTCGATTGGTTGCTAATATTAATCCTAACTTTGATCTAAATCAGGTGGGGGAGGAGGAGGATCTTGATCATCATGTCGTCACTTATGAGACTTATCCTTTTCAGCAAGAAACTCATCTCTCTGTATGTTCCATAGATGCTTCAAGAGCTTCATAGAGTGCGATATGTTTCGGAAGTGATTTGTAAGAGCCAGTTTCAAACATCCTCTGGTGAAGCATTTCTTTCATATCTTCTTCGGATAAGTCTCTAAAGTGGTCTCGAAGGGGAGACTGTAGAGCTATTTAAACCGCCTCTTTGACATTTTCACAGACTGCTTTGTTAATCTTATGAGGCAGATCCCTAAGCTCCAAAGTGTAGACCCTCGATCCAAGATTCTGAGTTGTGTTATCAAGATTCTTGTTAGTCTGCTCTAAATAAGAGAGTTTTTTTTCAAGAGCTGCGATACGTTTAGCTAACTCTGATTCAGTTGTGCTTTGTTGTTGTGGAGGAGGTGGAAGGGGTGTTGTTGTTGTCGTTGTTGTTGCGGTAAAGATTGGTGTTTGAGTGGTATATGATGCAGGTTTAGGAGGTGAAAGATCAATTACTGGTGTGGACAGTGGAGGAACAGAGGATGACGCTTGATATATTAGAACAGTAACCATGAAGACCACTTTAGCTTCCACATTAAGTTTTCCCAGTTCATCATTACTGGAGTTGTCATTAATGAATTGATCCCTAATAGCATATGCATCCTCCAGATTCTTCATTGATGAGAGAGTCCCAGTTGAGCTTAGAGGATCCTCTAGGATGACATGTTCATCAGCCGGAAACTTCAAACTCTCTTGAACCTTAGGGTACAAATCAGCCATGAATTCGTCGTGCGTGGGCTCAGGGTCTGGTCCAGCAAGAGCCACACGGCTTATTCCATGGTCTGGTCCAGCCTGGTCTTCTTCCATGTGTACCTGCTCTGGTTGAGGTCGAGACTCAAGAGTTTTACCAGGGTCTGATCCATCCTGGTCTTGATCAAGTTCCACCATCTTTTCCTTGACGTTTTCTTGTTTCTTTACATCTTCTCCTAGTTCTTTAGTACTTTGCACTATCTTTGTATCACCTCCACTACTTGTCTTATCTGATCTAGCGCTTATTCCAGCATCTGCAGGAGACGGAGAGTCATAAATGATATTGGCAGATGTGTC
Source organism: Tanacetum coccineum (assembly GCA_026074375.1). Classification (NCBI taxonomy): domain Eukaryota; kingdom Viridiplantae; phylum Streptophyta; class Magnoliopsida; order Asterales; family Asteraceae; genus Tanacetum; species Tanacetum coccineum. The sequence continues at coordinate 31,119 of BQNB010017231.1, forward strand.
ATCCAGTGGTTGTGCAGAGGGTCTAGTAGCCTCTTCAGTAGTTAGAGTATGCCTTTGGAGTATGAATTGGTCCGTGGTGCTTCTCTTCTTTGGTGTATGCAGGGCTAGCATAGTATGGTTGAAGATGTTTGGATGGTGGAGTGGTAGATGATTGTGAGTAGTACTGCTGTTGTAAAACATTAGACATCAAGGCGAGAGGATCAACAGTGTGTTAAGTAAATTGATCCAACATCATTTTGTTCTCATTTGTGTGTGCCTCGTGTTGCTTCAGATAAGCATATAACTTATCATAGTTGGAGTCCCTCAAGCCTCTGTTTAGTTTCACTCCTGTTACAAATCTACCTCATTCAAGTAACATGTTATTAACAAACTTTGAGTAAACGGGCATCAAACAATTAAATGTTTACATCAAGCAAGTGTTAAGTAATTATTTTGAAGATAATTATTAACATTGTTCATTTTTGTTTTTATTGGTTACGTAAATTGGTTACATTTCGCGATAAAATACGTTTAGGCATACCCGGAACCACCAAAACTTTTCTACGGGAGCATCTTCACATTATCCCAAATGTCTTTAGCTTCAATGTAGTGATTGATGAGAGTGCAGATGCCTTTTGGTAACCCTTGAAGTAGGATGTTTGTTGCCCGAATGTCAGCATTATACCTATCCTTATCCTCAGGTGAAAGGTCCGAATAGACTCGAGCTCGTTCGGGACCTAGTTGCGGAGATGGGCACTTCTTGTCACTTCAGCAATGGGTTTTATGTCCCCATCTGAAAAGGTCCTTCATCAATTGACTTCAGAATGTTCACCTATTCTCTTAACCCCGACAATACAATCGAATCTGCCTTGCTTGACCTGGATTAGCGTTCCTAACTTTGTTTTGAGCTCCCCCATAACCAGCTGCACATGCACCCCGTGCATTGTTCCCCTAACCTCTAATTGATTGTGAAATGATTTAAGTTGATCGAACAATGATTAGAGATTGTATGTTAAAAGTGGTGATGTTTGTTTAAGTGTTTTGTTGTTTGAGTTTGTTACGTTAGTCAAGTTTGAAAAATAATCCAAATTCCAAACAGTGTACCAAACCGTTAGATTAGTCCTCAAACCGCTACTGTTAAACCGCTACAGTTAAACCGCTATGAAGAAATTATACCAAACCGCTACCATGAAGAAAAATAGCCAGAGGTTTATTTTCCAAAAGACCTTGAGAAAAATCTTCAACAAACCTGTAACAAACCGCTACCTACAAACCGCTGTGACTGGTAAACCGCTACAAAGTTAAACTATCAAATCGCTACTAGGAGACTATGGTAAACCGCTATGAAGAAGAAACACCAAACCGCTACCAAGAAATAAAATTAGCAGAGGTTTGTTTCCCAGCTCGCTATGAGAAATTATCTTCAAAAACCTATAAACCGTTATGGATCAAACTGCTACTATTACCAAATCCCTACTAGTAAACCGCTACACTAGAAGACAAACCGCTACTGACAAACCTCTGCCTAATAAGACAAACCGATGTCAGAGACAAACCGCTAGCACAGTGTACGATCTGACAAACTGCCAGAACAGTGTACTTTCTTGACAAACCGCCAGAACAGTACACCAAACCGCTACGAACAATAGAACACAGTATACCAAACCGCTGCGAAGAAATACGAACTTTTACACCTTAAAACACCTAAAATTCACCCTTTTGAACGTTTTGACTTGGTTTCTTTTGCACCAATGAGTACTAGAAGGCTATAGCAACTACAAAAACATGTATTTTAACACAAGAAACGTGAAAATCAATGAAACTCAAGAACAAGAGCTAAAACCTCCTAAAACTCAACTTTTGATCTAAACCAAGCACTAAAACGCACACACAAATGATCTAATCATCCCATGAGCTCTGATACCAATTGTAGGATATTGGAAATCATAACACAATGGAAGATAGATGGATTAGCCAAGTCTAGAGAGAGAAAGTGGGAGAGAAAACTTTCTAGAGAGAGAAAATGGAACTTGTATAATGAAATGACTAACCACCTCTTCCAAGACATGGAAGAGGCTTATATAGTAGCATACAAAACCGGCCTAATGGCCTTGGTAGTGGGCTTACACGTTGGGTTTAATACCCGGCCCATTACCGAATGTTATACATTAAACGATTAACTACGAGCTACAATAATCGGTAAAATACACGGGGTGACCGAGTCTTTTTCTAATATCTAACAATCTCCCCCTAAGGGAGGTCACCCCAGAAAATACTAACTTAAGCTCAGCAATCTTGATCTTGTGTTCAGCTCGTAGTCTTTGATTCTTCATGTGAAATCTTGTACATTGATGTAGTGATCTTTGTCTTGTGGCTTGTGATTGTACTTGATATGTGATCTTGAACTTCTTTGAGATCATCAGCCAAATCTAATCTCTGATCATTAACTTTTGGTCTTTTGCCGTCTTGTGCTGGTGACATCTAGACCGGCATGCTCATACCTTTCTTGATGGTGAAAGCTTGATTAATCGTCGTTCTTGAAGTTCCTTAAACTTTAATACGTGATCACTTCGAGAAGATTTTGATATCAGAGTTGTGGAAGCTTTGAAACATATACTTGTGCTTTCATGAGGTCATTAGATGTATCGGTCAAGTATGAGCATGCGGTTATGAAATAGACTCCACTGGAACAAGGTATCTCCATCTCTATCTTTACTTGAACCTGTAATAAAATAGTTAGCAATAAAGTTTGTGGACAAATATGGCTTTGTCATTCGCCCGAGTTTGGTTGGATTAACCTCTAGATCCTGTGAGGACCAACCTGTGATCAGGTAGATTTAATCTTAAGAAGAATCTCCTTGACAGGATTTCCAGTATAAGTGTCGGATCTTCTAATGTATGAACATCAGAATCACCTAACTTGCATGTTCTCTTAATCAAAACATCTCAAAGCAGACAACACGATAAGAGTGAATCGGTTAGTTACTATCTTACCGATTGAAGAGGAAAATTGATTTGAAAATCAATCGACGTGTCACTTAAGAAAGTGTTTTTGTGACACATCGAGAGTGTTAAGTATTTATCAAAATTCATCAATCGTCAATTCATAATCAGGACCGATTCGATATCCAGTGTTACAAGTTTGACCTATTAAGGATCTCACAAGTCACCTACCATGAGCTTGCTTGATGTTGGCTCAAGCAGGATTTCCATCTTCATTGTAAACACATAAGTGTAACTCGGATGTTCTGGCAAAACCACAAGGATAATGCGTAGGACTCTTATGATAATCCTTGTTTTCACATTATGTGAAGAACAAGTAATATGGAATAGTGTCCTAATGAGATTGATTGATGATCTCTTGGCTCTAGACTCAATTGTGCGTTTTGGTTTTAGTGATCGGAGGCTGGAGCGGACTGCCACCTTTTCAATATCAACTAACTCGGAGTGAGAAAGTCAATAGATAACGTGTTTAGTCTCTGTGAGATATGAAAAAGAAATATTTTGAGATATTTTGAGTGGCTAGGGAGGGTTGTGCATTGCATCACTAGGTCTATGATGTCAGTCTTTAATGTCAGCAATCATCATTGTAATTCTGACAGCAGATGTATTGACTCGGTTTCTGCCTAAGTGTATGGGGGCTTCTTTCTTTAAACCCTTTATCCTTACATTTCTTTTTCATTCTTCAACCCCTTCAGTACTTACCGAGACTTCATGACTAGAACCTTGTTGGGTTTGTTCCATCAGTCGGCACTATTCCCTTATTCTCACATTTACTCCTTTTTTATGTCATACCTAAGGACTTCTACACTAACTAGTGGATTGTCCCTGGGTAGATCCCTCTGGTTCTGGCTAGATCATGGAACTAATACCTAACCGTACCAACCTTATATCTCCGAGAAAATTAAATACATGGTTGGTCATTTTGATACAGTTCACCTTGCCATAAACCAATTTGAAAAATTCAATCAGGTACTTGTGATATAAATATCAAAGCTTTTAGTACCTTGATTGTTTTTGAATTTTCATAAATGCTCCCCCTCAACATGTGCATCGATTAATCAAAATTGTTTAGCATAAGGATGGAGGAGTATACACATGAGTCCATAAAATTACATTTTTTTATCAGTTTTCATATTTTAATCCCATTTTCTCCCCTTATCAAAAATGTTAAAGCCTTTGATATTATGGATACCAATGGATTTTAATATGTTGAAAAAACTAGGATAAAAATGTGCTAATTTAATCACAAGCCGAATTGGGAACATATTAATGCTCCCCTGAATCTATGAGGGATTCTGTTAGTGTCTGGTATGATAGGTTTGAAAAAAAATTGAATTTAATGAAAAATTCATACACTAACACATAACACTAAGTATACCACAACTTTATAATGTACAAGATACAATATATATATACAAATGATATTGACCTTATAAATGGAATGAAGAGATCATTTTGTTCTCTGAAGAAGTCTGTAGTCAATATTGCGAACCCGTCCACCAACAAAGCATTCCAAATTCCAGAAGATCCTTCTGGTCTTGAGTCTCTGTTCAATGGCATGTGTGAACTCCTTGCTCCTTTCCACATCCTTATGAGTCCAAAACCGCGTGTTCATACCCGGATTGAGCCGATTAACCTTGTACTCCTTAACTCTGTAATCCAGTGCTTCCATAATATTTGTCAGCGTACCATCACTGAACTTGTAAATCTCATTGAACCGCATGATCTTCCATTCATTGTTACTGACAGGGAACACAACTGCACGAGGTAAATCAATTATTGTATAATCATGCTTGAACTCAAAGCCTGTTGCATCCCATCCAGGTTTAGTGAGATTCAATTGTTTCTGGTAGCTCTCAATGCCGAGTTAGAAGTCTTTAACCCGCTGTCGAATCACTAAGTTTCGTGTCCACAGTTTAACAGCAGTAGAAAGCATACGTATGTCTGAACCAGGAAGATGATTAAGATGACCTTGAAGAAGCAGCAGATTCAGGTCTTCAAAGTCGCTGGGATACAAGTTTTTGAAATCCTTTTCGGCAATCGTGTATTCTTGATGATCAGCTCTGCGTAGTGTGATCTCTTTCAGGTAGTCATACCCGTAGCAAGAGTAGGCTTTTATTCTAACGACACTGAGTATACGCATGTGAGTTCTGACTACCTTGCGGCTTGATTCAGCTGTGTGTCGGTCAATGTAGAATTTCTGATGATTAAACCACCAATGAGAGATACCATAAAAGGGAACTTATGTCATAGGTGCAGACGTCATCGATCCGCATATGCTCAGGTACGAGTAGTTCAAGTCCAAAGTCATGATAACGAGCAGCCTTTATCTTGGAAATTGACAAAGCTTGTCCGCTTCCCTTACTACCATATTGCAAATAATCCAAGTCGTGATTGAAAAAGAATTGAGTTTGAACAGTGACATAACTTGGTGGACCACTGAGAGGCAGAGGTCTGTTAATGTCTATCCTGACTTGATCACCTTCTGGATTAGTCCAGTCAATCTGATCTGTAAGTATCTTGTGACACTCTTCCATCTGGAACTGAAGATGAACAACGTTTGGGTAGAAAACTTTAACGACTTCATAAGCTTGACCTTTGAGACAGCCTATTTGACATTTTCACGGATAGCTTCATTAATCTTATGATGCAGATCCCTAAGCTCCAAAGTGTAGACCCTAGATCTAAGATTCCGAGTGGTGTTATCGAGATTCTTGTTAGTCTGCTCTAAGTCCGAGAGTTTCTTCTCAAGAGCTGTGACACGTTCAGCTAACTCAGATTCGGTTGTGCTTTGTTGTTGTGGAGGAGGTGGGAGGGGTGTTGTTGTTGTCGTTGTTGTTGCTGTAAAGATTGGTGTTTGAGTGGTAGATGATGTAGGTTTAGGAGGTGAGAGATCAATTACTAGCGTGGAGAGTGGAGGAACTGAGGAAGATGCTTGATAGATTGGAACAGTGACCATGGAAACCACTTCTGCTTCCACATTGAGGTTACCCGGTTCATCATCAGTGGATTTATCATTAATGAACTGATCCCTAATAGCATATGCATCCTCTAGGTTCTTCATTGACGACAGAGTTCCGGTTGAACTTAGTGGATCCTCAAGGAGGACATGTTTATCAGCTGGAAACTTCAAACTTTCCTAAACCTTACGGTACAAATCATTCATGAACTCATCATGCGTGGGCTCAGGGTCTGGTCTAGCAAGAGCCACACGGCTTATTCCACATCACGGCTTATTCAAGGGTCTGCAGTCTAGCCTGCGTTCTTACTATCATGGAGTACCTGCGCTGGTGGAGGTCGAGACTCGTGTGTTTTCCACCAGGTCAGTCGATGTCCGCCTAGGTCTGATCAAGTGCGAGCGGTCTTTTCCTCTAGGTCCACATGCTTCTCCACATCTTCACCTAGTTCTTCAGTAATCTGCAAAATCTTAGTATCACCTCTACTGCTTGTCTTATCAGATCCAACACCTGTTTCAGCATCTACTGGAGAGGGAGAGTCACGAATAATATTGGCGGATGTGTCATCTTGTGGTTGTGCAGAGGGTCCAGTTGTTGCCTCTTCAGTAGCTGGATTCTGCCTTTGGAATATAAATTGGTCCGTGCTGCTTCTCCTCTTTGGTGTATGTAGGGTTAGTAGAGATTGGGCAGCTTGTTCTTCAGTGACAATGGCTTTACCCTTGCCTTCTACTACAGGGAGTGGTCGGATGGCCTCTGCAACAGGTTCTTAAATTGCCACACCTCCAACCTGTGCATGACCTTGTGCCTGAAACGACTCCAGACTCATTTGAATAGCACGTTCCATATCATTTTCTTTCAACTGGAACCTTCTTTATTTAGGATCGTAGGTGTCAGGTTACAGAATGTGCTAGTTCTTGTCTTCTTCAGGTTCATAACCAGCTGGATAAGTGATCTTCATCGTTGCGAACTTTTGCAACTTACCTTGACTGGCATTTTGTAGTGGTTTGTAGCCTTGGTTGACTTTTCTTTGGCAGGCTTGGCTTGGGTGGCTTAGCAGTAGAAGCCTTAGAAGATTTTTCCTTGGTTACCTTTGGTTTCGCTGTAGGTGCTGGTTTGCTTGACTTCTTGATAACTGGCTTTGGCTTGGATTGCTTGGTGCTTGCAGATTTCTTCTTTCCTTCCTTTTCGGCTAAGCATATTCTGATTCAATGATTTGCGACCATTTCAGTATAAGCATTTTAGTATGATGCTTTCTGATTTTGGTTGAGATCATCCTCGTTGGGAATTGGCATTACCAAAGACTTTCATTGACATTTTCGCACTGTAGATGTACGATTTTGATGGATTACCAAGTCATGAGGTCGTTCTTCAGACAAGATGAATGAAACGGGATGCTGATCTTTGGTGAATATTGTGATTTCTTCCAAGTTGCTTTGCAGTGAAAGTAATAGCTTCGTGAATCGACAAGTAGGAATAACGGAGGTTTGTCTTTCCTAGCCCTTTCTTATGTGGGAGATGCCCAAAATTTGCGCCTTATCAGTAAGAAATGTCTGCATAGCTTGCACAAACTCTTCCCACATCAGCTCAGCATAGTCAACATTAGTATTTGTTATAATTCCCCAAATTGAAGAACTGGATATCTGGGCCTGTCATCCCAGAAGTCTTGCCTGTGAGACACTGGTTGATCATAGACAATATTGCTCTCCAGGGCTAATACAGGTGATTCACCGCCATACTTGACACAAAGTGAATTACCTCCGGATAACCTAGCTCATTCACGAAGTCCATAATTGCATCACCCGAAGGAGGTGACACAAATGGGTGAGCTTGATCAATGGGAGTTATCTCCAAAGCTTCCCTCAGAAGATTTGCATCCAGTGTGAACCAGTCTTCATCCAGCTAAAATCGATAAGTCCCAGCTTTTTCCACATATGTAAGCGTGTTCTAGAATTGTTGAATGTAGATAGCTGGAACCGAGGCAGAAGCAGTGAATGCCCTAAAGAAGTTTATGTTTTGTAGAATATCCACAGCAATCTGAAAGATTGGTTTCTTTTGCCTCTTTTGAAGATCCAAAACATGGTTGCTCTTTCCGATAGGCACCCACGCAGCAAAAGGAAGAATATGATCATCAGATCTTGTGGGAGCAGGAGCGGGAACATTCTCATCAGCCATTTTGTCTTAGCAAAAACAACATAGGAAATTAAGAAAAGGATGGTGGCAATTCGATGTAGCGGTTTGCGAAAGAGAGTGTGTGTTTTTTATGTTTGACCAAAGTTTAAAAGTTTGACCAGAATAACAAACCGCCACCTATTTATATTATGTGTTTATGAGTTGGAAGATTTGGTCCCTTAGGTTTCTAATATCTTTTATTGTTGGTTTAAATGATTTCTAAGGTTAAGTAAGTTTGAGGAATGTCAGGTTCAGTCCTTGTAGATTAATAGAGCTAGAAAACAATTAGCATATAGCACATAGGTCCCTAAACTCTTTAACTAATGACAATTTTGGCCCTTGGAGTTAAAAAATAATTAACTCCCCCTCAAATTATAACCCCGTATTAAAACCTTTTTCCATGATGTGAACTAGAAACCCGTTTGATGCAATAAACTTGAAATCACTCTCCCCCTCAAACAATGACCCATTTTCTATTGAAAGAGTTGTAGTCGTTGTTTGAGTGGAAAAGTTTATTTTGAAAAACCTGAATTGATGAATTTCCAACAACACTTTACCCCCGTGATTAACACAAATATTTTTTGAAGAATCAATTAAGAAGAAAATTATTTGGTTATAAAGGAAGACTTCTCTTCCGAAAGAGGAGAAATGCACTGAAACGTACATTAATCCTTGGATGCATGGATATTAAGTAATCCGTGCCCGAGAAAAATTAATTGCCCGTTGTTAGGAACAACTGTCTTTTTGGCGACATGCATTCCTCATATTGAAAAGCGGGTTGTAGTCAGAAATATCGGCAAGCCATGAAGACATGTTTTAAAAACTGTTTGAACTTTTGTTCGAACTCATTTAAGGGTGGGGGGGGGGGAATACCACGCGTTGTCATTATTAAATGACATTTCTTAGCGTCCGTAAATGGTTATCGATTTTCAAAAGACATGTCTTAAAAAATATTTTTGGTATTTTCAATTTTTCTAATTTTTATGGTTTTTATAGGTTTTATATTTTTGTATTTTGTTTTTGTGGTTAGTTATATACAAATATACATAGGATATATGAATACCATCCTTTACTCCTCTTCTCCTTCTTGAAGACATTTAAGGGTTTCCGGAGTCATACTCTTCATACCAAGTCGCGAGAGTAGAAATTCGAACCGCTCTCTTGGTAATGCCTTGGTGAATATGTCCGTAAGCTGATAAGCCGTCGTCACGAAGTACAATTCAACCATGCCCTTTTCAACCTGCTCTCTAATGAAATGGTGTCGGATGTCAATGTGCTTGGACCTGGAGTGCTGGACATTGTTGCAGCATAAAGCAATAGCACTATGGTTATCACAATACAAGGGAATCTTATTGAAGGCAAAACCGTAGTCTGTCAGCTGTGACCTCATCCAAAGTATCTGAGCACAACATCCAGACATGGCAATGTATTCAGCCTCTGTGGTTGAGATCGCAGTGCTCTTCTGTTTCGTTGATGACCAGCTGACTAATTTATCTCCAAGGAATTGAGCACTTCCTGACGTACTTCTTCATGTATCCTGACAACCTGCATGGTCCGCATCTACATAGGCCATTAGTGCCATAGCGGTGTCTTTTGGATACTATTGTCCCTAATTAATGGTTCCTCTGAGATACCAAAAGACCTATTTAAGTACTTTAAGGTACTTTTTGGTAGGTGATGCCTGATACCTAGCACACATGCATACTACGAATACAAGGTCGGGTCTGCTAGCAGTGAGGTACATTAGGGCGACGGACCACATTACTAATGAAATTGAGTCCTGACTCACTGGAATCTCTAAGGGGCCTCATCCAGTTTAAGTCGATCCACCCATGGGTGTATCAACGGTACGGGTCACACGTAATCCATTCCAAATTTCTTTAATTATTTCTAGAGCAAATTTTTGATTGACTAATAAAATACATCTGGGATTCTTGAGAAATTGTAATCTACGAAAAAAAGACATTTGTCCCTTCAATGATCATTTGAAATTAGAAACTAATCTCATTGGATAAAATATGTCTCATGCTTTAAGGTCGATCAGGCAAAAATATGATATCATCTACATATATTTAAACAATAAGGATATGTTTGCCTGCTTTCTGAGTGAATAATGTCAGGTCGACTGCACCCTTGGAAAAAACTTGTTGTCCAGAGAACCGTGCAATGTGTCATACACAGCCCATGAGCCTGGCTTTCAGCCATAAGAGCCTTTCTCTGTCGAATTAAACCATGTGTGGGGATGGTTCTGATCAACGAATCACTTCTGGTTGTCTTAACATAGACTTCTTCCTTAAACTGCGCCATTAAGGTAATGTTGTCTTGACATCCATTTCTGATAGATGACTCATGTTTTTTCTGGCGGGCTATTGGCGATGAGGCTCTTCTTTATAGCCTTTCGATCGTTGCATGCAACCGGTGCAAAGATTCCTTCGAATCAATTCCATCCTCTTGATCGATATACCCTTGGCTACTCTACCATGCCTTGTTTTTAGAACTTCACATACTCTTTTCAAGCTGAAATTTGTTAAATCCACTTGAGAGCAATAAATCATTACACAGTCTGATTGAGGTACTATATTTCCCATACTTGAGAAGTCGATCAAATTAGTGAATCTCATCTGTGCATGGCTTTGAACTAGCAGTCTTCAGTTATAGCATATTTGAAGTTCTTCGGTTCGACTTTTGATAGTACAGAGTTATACAGGCACCACAAGGCATCGGTTGCAAGTTGTTTTCTGGTGGATACCGATCTAGAGGGATTGCCAATGACATTATCAAGCGGGTGATCCTTGCTCTATTTTTCGAGATGATGATGTGGTTGACATACATGAGTTGAGTCCGCTGAACTGACATCCCCAGAACTAGGTTCCGAAGCATACACGTTTATAAAGGGATTGTTGTCAACAGGAGCAAACAAATTATCTTCAATGATAGTAGATCCAGCATCAATACCTTGATGTGAACATGGAGATTGTAATGCCAAAGATGACGGTGAATGACTTAGAGAAGGTGCATCTTGATCAATGGTAGTAGATGAAGGTGTACCGGCTGAGTTGAATGGGATTAGAACTGCTGGAGCAAGGGAAATCGGTCTTTCAACACGAGGAGGTTCCAGGTATTCATCGAACATTGGTTGGAAGAAAATCTCTAGTTCTTTATTTGTGGGGGGTACATAAGGTACTGCAGGAACCAGATTGGGTACGAGCCCTGAACTTATCTGTCCAGGCGTCAGAAAAGTAGGTGTGGGTCTTGTACTGAGTTGCACAGGAGCCATTGGCTCAGACAGCTCATCGAATTGAACATGAATAGTTTCCATAATTCGTCAGGTTCTTTTGTTGTAGATTTTGTAACCCTTCATGCTTGGTGCATAACCAACGAAAATTCCAATATCAGCTGTTGGTTGTAATTTTCCAAGATCCTCTCTATCATTAGTAGGGTAACAAAGTGCACCAAAGACTCAGAAAAATGTAAGATCAGGCTTCTTATCATGCACCAGCTCATATGGGGTTTTGTTATGACGAGTGTGAATAAGGGATCGATTTTGGGTGTAACAAGCGGTAGCAACAGCTTCTGCCCATAGAAACATCAGAGCCTTGGAAATATCAGCATTGTCCTAGCAGCCTCCACAAGAGTACGGTTCCATCTTTCGACAACGCCATTCTACAGTGGAGTCTGGGGAACTGGTTTTTTGTGAAAAATGCGGACACGTTCATAATATTCAGTCAGAACTTGATTAACAAATTCTGTGCCATTATCAGTATGGATGTATCTGACAGTTTTGTTAAGACCGATTTGTATTTGCTTCAGAAATTTGATGACAACCTCTAGCGTTTCATCTTTCGATTTCAAAAACTTAACCCAAGTAAACCTCGAATAGTCACCTACGATGACTAAGATGTATTTCTTCCCATTAATTGTTTGCACTCGCATAGGTCCACATAAATCCATATGAAGGGTATTAAGAACTTCCAAGTTGGTGTTTTCAGCTTTGGGTGTGTGGGTATGCTTTTTGCTCTTCCCTAGTTGACATGCAGGGCAAAGATGATCTTTCTCAAACTTCAATCTAGGTAAACCTCTTACTAAATCCTTTCTAGCAAGGTCATTGATGGTACCAAAGTTCAAGTGGTTCAACCGTCGATGCCATAGCCATGATTTGTTTTTGGAGGCTTTAGACAACAAGCAGATTGGGGAGGACTTCATCATGTCTTCAACCGAGATAGTGTACAAATTAGAACCACAAGAACCTTTGATTAATTCAACACCATCAGTATCGCGAACATAACATGAGTGCTTCCTGAATGCTACTTCGAGATCAGAGTCACAAAATTGTCCGACAGAAAACAGATTATGTCCTAGTCCTTCCACATAGTATACCCTAGATATCACACTGTCACCAATCACGTAATATCCATAACCCATGATAACACCAAAGTGGTTATTCCCGAATCTAACTATCCTGATGAACTTTTTCATGAAATTCCTAAGCCGTGAGCGATCCCCCGTCATATGTTTTGAGCAGCTTGAATCCAAATACCAAAGGACGATCTGTATGACCTGCATTTGAAAACAGACGAAGATGGAGAGTTTGGAAAGTTGGATCCCCAATTTTGGTTGGGGTCCAGTTGGTTAGCATAAGCAATTGCCTTATTCTTAGGTGGAGTGGGAATGCTACCAGGAACTACCTGGTATGGTTGGTTATTACGTTGGTATCTAGTTAATGGTTTCTGGAATGTGTGACTTAATTTCCTAGTTATCACAGTTTTACTAGTACTAACATTTTCTGTTTGCTTAGCAGGCACAACTTTGGATTTAGTGAGCCTAGTTAAAGGGCACTGTGCTCCTAAAGTAAATGTCCTTCCCGTGGGCATCCATTGATAACCTACATTGGTAAGTATTTTGCCTGTTGGTTTCCAGACTTGCTTGACTTGCTTAGGTTTACAGACTTGCTGAACTTTACGCACAACATTTTTAACAGAGGGGGATGCACTCACAGAGTGAAAATAATTAACCACACACATATCATGATTTGCATAAATTAAGCATTTGTTACATGTCTTGCAAACAGAATGAGAATTCAAATTAATTACAGTACGCTTAGAGCTAATACTAGAATCAATACGATTCGTGGTTTTCAAACTAGACTTATTGGTCCTAGAGTGTTCTTCTACTTTCTTCTGGTTGACACTCTTAGCCGGAAAGATCCTATTTTTCTTGGTATTTCTCCTAGGCTATGATCCGCTGGCATCAGTGCAACTGTTTACTCCTATAGAAGGAGGCACAGGGACATTAGTCTTCTGAATGTTCAGCTGCTCTACATGTTTGTATGTGTTACTATTTGATGTTTCACATTGGTCCTCAAAAGTAACTTGCTTTTTCCTAGTTAAGGGGGTAGCAGCATGGTTTTTATCTCGTTGATTAAAGTCTTTCTGACAAGTACCAATCGTATATTCTAACAGTTCCTGAGAGTGTTTAGTGTAAAGGCAAGCAAATGCAAGTGAGCTATCTAATGGTCTTTCAAACTTAGCTTCCTCTACGAGCTCGCGAAGGGTTTCTACACTTTCCTTAAGGTGTTTGAGATAATCTAGATGCACTTCCCTATTGTTCCTATTACGAGGGAGAATTGGTTCAACATCTATCGCATACCTACCAGTGGCAAGAACTCTTGGTTTAATAGAATCCATA
>BQNB010017231.1:46844-70282 GCA_026074375.1 Tanacetum coccineum
TGCAAAATTATCTTTCAAAAATAATAGAAAAAGTTCAAATTTTCACAAGTCTGGGGGTTTGATGCCGTCAGGAAAAATCCTGACGCGGTCGCTTGATAATTCAGACGGCATCGCGCTACTTTCTGACGTCGTCTGCACACGCTGTGAAAACTTCACATTCGTTTTTCAGGAAAAATTTTCTGCACGCAATCTTATTAGTTGTTTCTTGTAGAAAATACTGCATAAAACCTGGAAATTAATCATTGCAATCATATGACTCGAAACTGAGTTGAATTAATCTAAATAATTTATTTTATATGTTTGAATTGGTTCTTATAAACCGAATAATTTCCTCTACACTTATTTTATGAAAAATACCTTTGATTGTTAATAAGACGAAGTTAAAAACAAAACAAAGCATGATCACAAAATATATTTCAAACCTACAAGAATAAACGATAAAGAATTAAAACACAAGACACTCATAAATGCGGGAAAATAAATATTAAGCTGCCTCCCAAAAAGCGCTTTTATTTGTTATTGAGTCTTGTAGCTAGACTCGAAGTCACACGTCCTTGCGTGACTTCCTGTAGGCTCACATGCCCACGGATGAGCCATTCTTTCATAGTTTCATCCACTTAGTATTCGGGACCTTGGTTCAAACAATTCTTGTACATAAATTTGTTATTTTCGTAAGCATTCCTAAATCCGTTAGTTAGATTGATTCGTCTGATAGTATATATATAAAAAATACTAGGCAAATCCAAACTCTTCACCCTTGACCAAGGCAAAAAGTCAAGACTTACTTAGAGATAAAATATATAAAAATCAAATCAATGATAAAAAGATTCCGGAAGAGATATTCCCGGGTCGTATGTCCCAACGAGGCTGCAATTGAAAGTTATCCTGGTTTGATGAGAATTTGAATGATGGAGAATATATGATGGGGACACTGATATAATTACAACTTAAATTAATTAAATAAAATCTAAGTTATTCTACGGGAAACAAATATAGGAAATGGAGATCTTAAAAACTACGGGAAACAAAATTAGTTATAGGGAAATCCTAAAATTAAATCTAAATTAAACAGAATCAGGTATCGGGAAAACCTAAATATTAAAAATTAAGAAAATAGATGCTAAATTAAATTAAAAATCAAAATTAAATTCTAATTAACTTAATTTGAAAAATAAAGAAAACTAGAACAAAAACGGAGGTCGTATGAATGCTAAACGAAAAGAAACGGTAAAACGCACCCGGTAAAAACGGGTCTAAGACTGAAATTTAAGAAAAATAAAGCCTATAATAAATTTTATATTTTTCCTAGACACTAAATGACAAAAGAAAATTTTTATAAAAAAAAGAAAAATATTTTTTTTATTAATTTTTTAACTTTTTAATGAATTTTTAATAAAGATAAAAACTTAATTAAACACACTTAGAAAATAGAAAAAGGACAAAAAATAAAAGTTATAAAAATTCTGAAAAACAAATAAAATTAAATAAGAAAAAGTTAAAATAAAAAAGATAAAAACCTAAAAAGCCCTAATTTTTACTGATTTAATTAAAAGTAATTAAACTAATTAAAATTAAACCTAATTTATTTATTTAATTAACCTAAATGAGTAACAGCTGTTAAACTAGAGGACTAACAGTGAAATAGGATAAGGACAAACGGGGTAACAGGCTACTAACCACAGGGACTAACAATGTTAACTAGAAAAGATGAAATTACACAAATGGTCCCTGAGTTGGACCCCGATTACAAGGTGGGTCCAACTAGCTTATTATCAAAAACTTACAAAAGCAAACTTACTCAGGGGCTTAAGGGGAACATTTTTAATAAAGGCACTTATGACTTTTAAGCACTGAATAAGCCAAAAAATAAGCTTTTGGGGCTGCAAAAGCTAAATAAGCTTTTTAGCTTATTTTTCTTTCTTTTTGGGGTTTAAGCCAACAAATAAGCTAGAAAACTTTAGGGGACAGATAATAAGGCTAAGGGGAATCTTAAATAAGCTATTGTTATCTAAATAAGCCCTAAAATAAGCTGGAATACAATTAAGCTATACTAACAGTTTTAATAAGAAAACAGAAAAAGGTGGACTTTAAGCCCTAAATAAGCTAAGCTAGAAGGGGAGTTAAGCTACAAAAGTTTGGGGAATTAAAGAACTATTATTAAGCTACAAATAAAAGCAAAAAGATCCTAAAGCTTAATACAAAATAAGCTATAAAAAGGGGGCTGAAATAGGGGTCTAGCACCAGGGGAATTAAGGCAGTGGGCTTAAGGCTTATTTTAGCTTATCAAAATAAGCTCTTATGAGCTTTTTAGCCAAAACAAAGCACAAACAGATTTACAAGGAATATTATTGAGCTTATTTCCAAAACTTGAGAGCTTAGGGCTTAATATAAGCTGCTGATATTTGGGCTACAAGTGGGCAGTTTTCAAAAAATTATGCATGAATACTTTGACTCCTACTTGGTCAAAACAAAAGGGACAGAATAAGGGTGCTTTCTTTTTGGCTTCTTGTAACTCAAACAACACAAAATATAAGGTGCTTAAGCTGTTTCAACAGCTTAAGCCCTTATAGGCACTTTGGCTCATGTTTGCTTATCCAAATTTTGACAGAAAGCAAAAGGGACATAAAAAACTATTTTTAAACTAAAACTTGTAATTAAAGTGGCTTAATGAAGCCTACACACTCAGCCAAAGTTGGCTGAGTGTTTGTGACCCATACCAATTTCCATTATGACCCATTTTAAGGTAAAACCAAACACCCCCTTATTTTATATAAAAAGGTTTTAAGCTGTTTTTTAGGTAAATGGAGGCAGAGATATTTGAGTATAAGTAAAGTTTAATGACTTTTAACACTTTTTTAAACCATTTGAATAGATTTAAACAACTTAAATTATACTTCAAATTTTGATAAGAGTAATTTCACAAAAACTCTTAATTTTTATTAAAACTGCAGAATATTACAACAAAAGGCTTTTAAAATAAACTGAATATAGCAATGTAAAGCAAACTTAATTAAAATTATACTACAAAAGTAAAAACAAGGTGTGTTGAGTCTCGGCTTGGTCTCTCTTCTTTTATAGAGGCTCAAAGCCCTTGGGCTGTGTTTGTTGCGAGTGTAGAAAGGTCCTCATCCAATCCCAGCCCTTGGATGGCTTTGTAGCATTTTTAGCCATTGATGGGGGGTACGGGGTTGAGTGAAATGACAGGGAAAGGGGTTATAAGGGTTGTGGGTTGTGGGGAAAGGTATGGGTGTGCTGTAGAGATGTACTAGGGTAGTGGTTTTGCAGTGAAAACAGGGGGAATGGGGTGGTATGGTTTTGGCGGGAGTGGTGGTTTGGCAGGGGTGGTTCGCAGGTTTTAAAAGAGAAGTTTGGGGAAGGTGCAAAAGCACCCCCCAACTTTCTTTCTTTGTTCAATTCCTTTTTGGCCCTTTTTCAGTTATAATGAGACTTTGGAAAGTGGCACTTTTGGCCCTTGCGTTTTTATAACTAAAAGAATAAAAAGACTTTAGGTAAATTGCAATTTCAGTCCTTGTGTTTTATTTCTCTATTTTTCTCTTTATAAAACACTTTTAAAAATGACAGCTTTAGTCCCTAAAGTTTATAAAAATTGTTTTTGGGCTTTTGTTGGGCTTGGGCTTGTATTGGGCCCACTGGGTGTGTGGGCTTTGTGTGTACAATGGCTGAGATTGGCTGTAACTGGGCTAGGATTGGGTTTTGGTCCTTATGTTTTATAAAAAAGGATTGTGGGCTTTTGGGCTTGTATTGGGCCCACTGGGTTTGGGTTTTGGGCCCAATAAGGTTTAGGCTTGGTTATTGGGCTTTTTAAGGCCCAATAAGGTTATGGAGTGGGTTTTGTGTGTACAATGGCTGAGATTGGCTGTAACTGGGCTAGGATCGGGCCTTCAAAGTCTTCACAGTCTTTGTCAATTGCACACAAATGGGCTGTTGAAATTGATTGAGGGCCCATTTGGTCTTTACAGTCTTCATAATTATACTATTGGGCTTTCCCGGCCCATCAGATGGGTTGAGATTGCATTCAATAGTATTCTTCAGTTCCGGCTCCGGTTTGACTGCTGATTCTTCAGTATTGACTCTGACTTTGGCATTTTTGGACTTTGGCCTTGATTTTGCACAGTCTTTTCCATTCCATGCTCAGTTTTGTCATTTTGGCTTGGTTTTTTGTCTTTTTGATGATATCCACTTCCTGCACAATACAAATGCAAAACAAACATATATTTGGCAGTTTTTGTCTGTTTTTGGTCATTTAAGCTCGTTTTTAGAGGTAAAAGATATGTGTAATTAAGCACTTATCAATTGTAATAACCATCAGAGACAGTTTAATAATAAAAAGATGGTAAAACCATTATGGAACTATACGCAAAGGGTGAATCACCAGAATTTTTCTAGAATGACTCACCCCAGTCCTAAAAGGAACATGATTCCAAAAGCAGTATTAATGAGGTCTGACCTAGTATTACTTACTACTGCTAGACCAGTTAATACTGCTCAACCAAGATCAACAGTGAATAGTGCAAGACCACTAACAAAGTTTTAAAAAGCATATTCAATGTTGATGACCCATTACAAACAATACAACAACTAAAAGACAGTAATTTTACTCAGGGTGTTAAAACTGTTAAAGATTAAAAATGTTAATACTACTAGGCCCAAAAGCAGTAGTTATTACTTGCTAAGCCAAAGCAGTACTTAATGCTATTAAGGGGAAACCAGGTTAATGTTGTTAAGGCATCAGCTTGTTGGTTTGAAAACCAAAAACTAAAGTAATATACCATGTTTCTAAACACAACAATGCATCAACCATTCTAAAAAGGTTTGATTATATTGATGCACAAGGCAAATCTAAGTCAGTGATGGCTTGGGTCAATAAAAGAAACTGATTTTCTTACCTTATGTGCAAGGCAATCCATAAATGGATTTACATAATCAAGGAGTGATTGACAGTGGATGCTCAAGGCACATGACAGGGAACATGTCCTATCTTACTAACTTTGAAGAAATTAATGGAGGATATGTTGCCTTTGGAGGTAACCCCAAAGGAGGGAAAATCACAGGCAGAGGTACAATCAAAACTGATAATTTAGATTTTGAGAATGTGTATTTTGTAAGAGAGTTACAGTTTAACCTCTTTAGTAACTCATAAATGTGTGACAAAAAGAATAGTGTTCTCTTTAATGACACTGAATGTATTGTTTTATCTCCAAACTTTAAGTTAACTGATGAAAGTCATGTTTTACTTAAAGTTCCTAGAAAGAACAATATGTATAGTGTTGATTTAAAGAATATTGTTCCTAAAGGAGGTCTAACTTGTCTCTTTGCAAAAGCCACATCTGATGAATCTAAACTTTGGCATAAAAGGCTTGGACACATAAATTTCAAAACTATGAATAAACTGGTTAAGGGAAATCTTGTAAGAGGTTTACCTTCAAAACTTTTTGAAAATGATCAAACCTGTGTTGCTTGTCAAAAAGGAAAGCAACATAGAGCTTCTTGTAAGTCCAAAACAGTAAGTTCAATTAGCCATCCTTTACATATGTTGCACATGGATTTGTTTGGTCCAACATTTGTAAAAAACTTAATGAAAAAGATGTATTGCCTAGTTGTCACAGATGATTACAATAGGTTTAGTTGGGTTCTTTTTCTAGCTAATAAGGATGAGACTAGTGGCATTCTTAAGTCCTTTATAACTGGAGTAGAAAATCTAATAGATCAAAGGGTTAAGGTAATTAGGTGTGACAATGGAACTAAGTTCAAGAATAAAGGGATGAATCAGTTTTGTGAGAATATAGGTATTATAAGAGAATTTAGTGTAGCTAGAAAACTCCTCAACAGAAAATATAGCAACACTAATTGAGGTGCATAGGCCCAATGCTAGTGTATTCTACGCTACCTGCTACTTTTTGGGCTAAAGTAGTTAATCTGCTTGCTATGTGCAAAATAGGGTATTAGTAATTAAGCCTCATAACAAGACCCCTTATAAACTTTTTCTTGGTAGAAAACCAGGTTTAGGCTTTATGAGACCATTTGGGTGTCCTGTTACAATTCTCAATACCATAGATCACTTAGGCAAGATTGATGGTAAGGCCGATGAAGGATTCTTTGTTGGGCACTCAATTAATAATAAAGCATTTAGAGTATTTAACAGTAGAACCAGGATAGTTGAAGAGAACCCACATGTCTAATTTAGTGAGAATACACCTAATATGGCAGAAAGTGGACCAAATTGGCTTTTTGATATTGATTCACTAACAAAGTCAATGAATTATAAGCCAGTTATTACAGAAAATCAGTCTAATGGTATGAGGCACAAAGCATGTGATGTGAGGTAAAGCTAGAATGGAGACAGTACCTGGCAAAGATTACATTCTGCTACCATTGTGGCATGCTGATCTACCATTCTCTTAAAATTCAAAGAGTTCTCCTGATGCTGGATTCAAACCTTCAGGAGATAATGAAAAGAAGGTTACTGAAGAACCAGGAAAAGAAGGTGGTGATTCAAGTAATGATCAAGAGAAAGAGGATAATATTAACAGCAATAACAATGTTAATACTGCTAGCACAAATGAAGTTAATGCTGTTAGTGCAAAAACAAGCATTGAACTTCCAGATGATCTAAATATGCCTGAATTGGAAGATATTGTTTATTCAAATGATGATGAAGATGTTGGTGCAGAGGCTGACATGAACATTTTGAATACATTTATGCCTGTCAGTCCTATTCCAACTACAAGAATACACAAAGATCATCCAGTTTATTGGAGACTTGAATTCAGCACCTCAAACAAGAAGAATGATAAAGAATTTGGAAGAACATGTTTGTATAGGTTCAGTTTGCAAAGAACAAACATAAGATTTTCACAACTTGTTGTTTGCTTGCTTTCTATCACAAGAAGAACCCAAAAAGGTAATTCATGCATCAAAGGATCCAAGCTAGACAGAAGCTATGTAGAATGAGCTTCTATAATTCAAATTACAAAAGGTTTGGACCTTGGTGGATTTACCAAATGGCAAAAGGCCCATAGGTACTAAATGGGTTTATAGGAACAAGAAGGATGAAAGAGGCATTGTGATAAAGAACAAAGCAAGATTGGTTGCTCAAGGGTACACACAAGAAGAAGGGATTGACTATGATGAAGTCTTTGCCTATGTTGCCAGAATTGAAGCAATTAGGCTATTCTTAGCCTATGCCTCATTTAAAGACTTTGTGGTGTACCATATGGATGTCAAGAGTGCTTTTCTTTATGGTAAGATTGAAGAGGAAGTCTATGTTTGTCAACCACCAGGATTTGAAGATCCAGACTTTCCTGACAGAGTATACAAAGTAGAAAAGGCACTTTATGGACTGCATCAAGATCTAAGAGCTTGGTATGAAACCTTGTCAACTTATTTGTTGGACAACGGGTTTTAGAGAGGAAAATAGACAAGACTTTGTTTATCAGAAGGGACAAAGGTGATATTCTGTTAGTTCAAGTATATGCAGATGATATCATTTTTGGCTCTACAAAGAAGTCATTATGCACTGAGTTTGAGAAGATGATGCATAAGAAGTTTCAAATGAATTCTATGGGTGAACTCACATTCTTCTTAAGACTGCAAGTAAAGCAAAAGAATGATGGAATTTTTATCAGTCAAGACAAGTATGTGACTGAGATTTTAAAGAAATTTGGTTTTACTTATGTCAAGACAGCAAGCACACCTATGGAAACTCAAAGCCTTTGCTCAAGGATGAAGATGGTGAAGAAGTGGATGTTCATTTATATAGATTAATGATTGGTTCATTGATGTGTCTTACTTCTTTAAGACCTAATATTATGTTTGCAGTATGTGCCTATGCAAGATACCAAGTCAACCCAAAAGTGTCACATCTTTATGCTGTGAAAAGAATTTTTAGATACTTAAAAGGTCAACCTAAATTGGGCCTTTGGTATCCAAAAGATTCACCTTTTGATTTGGTAGCATACACTTATAGTGATTATGCTGGAGCAAGCTTGGATAAGAAGTCTACAATAGGAGGTTGTCAATTTATTGGGTGTAGATTGATTTCATGGTAGTGCAAGAAGCAGACTGTAGTTGCTAACTCCACAACAGAGGCTGAATATGTAGCTGCTTCAAGTTGCTGTGGTCAAGTGCTTTGGTTCATAATCAATTGCTTGATTATGGGTATAATTTATGCATAACAAAGATCTATATTGTTAATGTTAGTGCTATTATGCATAGTTAGAAACAGGCTTTTTAATTTCAAAAAAACAAAACACATTGAGATTAGACATCACTTTATCAGAGATTCTAATGAAAAGAAGCTAATTCAAATAATCAAGATTCATACTGACAAGAATGTTGCAATTTGCTTAAAAAGCATTTGATGTAAGTTCTCTTCCCCCCCCATATTATTACTCCATAAGCTTCCCCCGGAGAGCAGTACGGAGGGCTGTCATTATGTCGATGATTCGCACGACTTGAGACTACTCTCAGTATAGTAGAGAAAAGCATAAATCAGCTATTGCATTATGCATATATCTCCTCTGCGAAGTGAAGTGTAATGACGAAGAAGGAGATATGCACAGGCTCACCGGCTCGCTGCCTAAGGAGAAGACACAGTGCTATCATCATAGAGATAGCCAAGACGGACGCACGCGCGTGTTCGTCTACTCCTACCTCTAGAGACGACGACACCCTCACCCTCCCCCCCCCCCCCCCCCCTCCCCCCCCCCCTTCCCCCCCCAAGAGATCTTCTCTCATGAGAAAAAAAGGAATTAAGTGAATTTGTGAGTTGAAAAAAACGATAGAGATGATGTGTGATAAAAACAGATAGAGTTAATTTTGGTAAGAAAAAGAATTGATAGAAGTGGTGTGTTGAAAACAGAAAGGAGAGGTGTTTAAAAACAGAAAGATGGAGAATTCGTGAATAAAAGAATATTGAGGAGAAATCAAAAACAGGACAAAGAGTATTTTGTGAGCTATAAATGTTAATATGATGGTATGGATATGCTGATTAGATGAAATTGGAATAGTGAATGCTGGTGATTCAAAGTTAATGCGTAGGCATTAAACTTACTGCTGCTTAGGGAAAGTTAACTGCTGCTAGGCATAAAACTTATGCTGCCTACGGAAAAGTTAATGCTTGCTATGCATAAAACTTTGCTCGCTAGGGGAAAGTTAGTGTACTAGGCATAAAATCTATGCCGCTGGGGAATGTTAATGCTGCTAGGCATAAAATTACTATGCTGTTAAAAGTTAATGCATGCTAGGCATAACTTACAAACTGGTGTGTGAAACGCTTATTACTGTTGAGGGTTAGTTTTAGTTTCATAAATACTTCGTTTAAGGTTTCATTCACTTTATTTGTAATCGATTTTATTCAATAATATACTCTCTAATCACAAACCCTAACTTGATTTCATTCAATTCTCATCAAAATCCAACACAATGACGACCCTACAGCTTGCTAATACTCATAATTTAGTCGCGTTTTTGGCTAAACCCGCTGAAAGTGAGGGGTTTGAATAAATTGTTGATTTTCGGAATGCACACACCATAAAGTATGCTTTAACCGTTAATCCTACTATATATACTTCATTGTAATAGAATAATTATGGGCTACTGTCAAGGTGGAAAAAGCGTCAAATGGGGAAACAACATTTACATGCCCTTGGTTAGTGGGTGGGAAGAAGATTAGTTTGTTACGGAAGCATCTGTTTGGAAAGACCTTTAATTTGGTATGATGAGGATAGGTTTACGAATTGCTTGCCTAATGCTACATTTTGAAGAACTTACAAGAATGGGGTAAGAAAAAGATCATAGAAGCTAACTTTTATAAGGCAGATTTCTTTTCCCTCAATGAAATTTTCTTATTCATACTATTTTGCAATGCCCTAAGTGTTAGACTACTGCATGGAATGAATTTAGTAGCACTATGGCTTCTGTAATTATCTGTTTAGCCACAAACCAAAAGTTTAATTTTTCCAAGTATATTTGAAAGAGTGGTGAAGAACTGGTAATGTGGTAAATTCTTGATGTATCCAAGTTTATACAGTCTTTTTGGATAATCATGGAGGGCAGTCCATAGTCACAAAGGGATTTATGTTACACCCTCTCACACAAATAAGATTTTTGCTAACATGAGAAGGCAAGGAAAATACTTTTTTGGAAGGGAAACACTTTATTTCTAACCATGGTGGTACAAGCTCAAGAAGAAATGGGTGAAGGTTCAACAAATCTCACTGATCCCCATCACGCACCCATTATTACTCAACCATCATCATCTCAACCTCAAAAGAAACATAAATCTAGGAGGCCCAAGGAGAAGGACACTGAGGTACCTCAATCTAGTGTTCCTAGTGATCTTACAAATGTAGCAGATGAGGATAGTATGACACTTAAGGAATTAATGGATTTTTGTACCAATTTACAACAAAGAGTGCTTGACCTGGAGAACACAAAGACTGCTCAAGCTCAGGAGATTACAAGTTTAAAGAAGAGAGTCAATAAGTTAGAGAATAAAGGAGGGTCAAGAACTCATAAGCTCAAAAGATTATACAAGGTTGGTAGATCTGCAAGAATAGTTTCCTCTGATGAAGCTAGTTTGGGTGATCAGGAGGATGCATCTAAACAGAGGAGGAAAATTGATGACATTGATAAAGATATAGAGATTACATTGGTTGATGAAACTCAGGGGAAGCATGATGATGATATAATGTTTGATGTGAGTGATCTTGCTGGTGAAGAAGTATTTGTTACAGTACAAGGAGTTCCTGATAGTAAGAAAGATGATGCTCTTCAAGTTAATACTGCTGCTATAACAGTTAGTACTGCCAGTACAATTCCAGTTTGTGCTGCTACAATAACTGAAGATGAAATAACTTTGGCTCAAGCACTGACAGAATTGAAAAGTGTAAAACCTAAGGTTACTACTGCTACAACATCAACTACTATAAGGAATTATTTTTCATGGTGCCAAGTGAATCAATAAACAACAACACAATTCCTTTTAAAGGCAAGGGTTAAAAGGTATAATGGTTGAAGAACCTTTGAAGATGAAGAAGAAAGATCAAATCAGCTTTGATGAACAAGAAGCTATAAGATTACAATCTGAATTTGATAAGGAAGTGAGGCTTGCAAGGGAAAAAGATGAAGCCAATGTAGCCTTGATTGAAGAATGGAATGATATTCAAGCAAAGATTGATGTTGATTATCACCTGGCTCAAAGACTGCAAACTCAAGAGCAAGAAGAGTTGACCATTGAAGAAAGGGCTAAATTGTTTCAACAACTCTTGGAAAAAAGAAGAAAACACTTTGCTGCAAAAGAGAGAAGAAAGAGGCTGACCACATATAAAAAGCTTAACAAAGGAGTATCATGTGTAGTACCTGAAGAATTGACTGGATGGAGCCCAGATTTAAAGAAACAAAAGCCTTTGATTCTATTAAGAAGTTATTTGACAAAGCTGTGAAAAGGGTAAACACATTTGTAGATATGGATACAGAGTTGGTGAAAGAAAGTTCAAAGAAAGCTGGTGCAGAGATGGCACAAGAGAGTAGTTCTAAAAGAACAGGAGATGAGCTAGAACAAGAAAGTATTAAGAAGCAAAAGGTATATGATGATCAAGAAACAACTAAGATGAAAGAGCACATTGAAGTTGTTCCTGATGAAGAGGAAGTAGCAATTGATGCTATTCCTTTGGCTACTAAGCCTCCAAGCATTGTTGACTTCAAGATTCTTAAAGAAGAAAAGATCAGCTACTTTCAAATTATAAGAGCTGATGGAAGTTCAAAGAGGTACTCAGCCTTTATTCATATGCTTAGAAGCTTTGACATGGAAGATTTGGAAACTCTATGAAAATTGGAAAAGTAAGCTAGTGGGTATACAAGGCCAGAGGAGGACTATGAGAGAGTGTTATGGGGTGATCTAAAGACAATGTTTAAACCTCATGTAGAAGATCTAGTGTGGAGGAATCTATAAGGAAACAAAGTTTTGATTTGGAAGCTATTTTATTCTTGTGGAGTACATTTTGTGAGGTTTTAAAATCTGCCTTGAAGTCGTGTAATCACTTTTCAAAGAAGATTATTCGACCCTATGTCTGGGTATCACGAATACCTCATTGGGATAAAACCAAGTGCGGTTCTTATTTTAGGCACATATCAAGAACCCTTTTTCGTATTTTAGTGTTTATGTTTTCTGTGTGTTTTTTCATGCAATTGTGATCTCTATTTATAAAGGAAATAATCAAAACCTAGTAAATGAAATTAATGAGAGATTAATGATCAATTAATCTCTTCCATAACTATCCTCTATAATTTAGAAATTAGTGGTTACATGACCAAATTAAATATGATTATTTAATGCAGTCAAATCTATCACTTAAATAGGCAAAAGTTGTTTCAAACATTTAATGTAATCAAACATGCCACTTCAAAGTTTGTTACCACCCATTTAATCTAACCACTAAAAGAGTGAGGGAGAATCGGTGACTTGATGGGTGTATACTCCGTACCTCCAAACTCATTTCCAAGTATGACCCGATTCCCACAATTGCACTAAATTTCCAACAATCCTTCCCAATTTAATACAATTCATTTGCATGAAAAATTGAACATTAAACAAACAAGTGCATAAATGAAAATGTCCCGAGGATTGAATTTTCATCTTAGGTGTTGTTTGTTTATTAAGAGGCTCTGAATCTGAATCTGAACCGCACATCTGAATCTGAATCTGATGCGTAAATGTCTGAATCTGAATTCAATAAGATTGTTTGTTTTTTATAATAAAAATACGGTTGAAAGTTGTAAATGTAAAGCAGTTTCCGTTTTACAAAACATAAACACGTTCAAGCATTAAGGAAAACATTTGAGTCATAAACTTAACATAGTCTAGCAACGTGAAATAAAATGTCATAATCTAAAACATTTAATGACATTGTGCCGTAACCGAATCTCGTAAACTAGCCATATATTCCGTAAGTGTCCTTAAGAGTTTGAGCTACTTTTTTCAAGAGTCCACAAATAAACTACCACCCTTGTACCTACCCTATTGACCTTATCGATACATGTTTTTTTTTTAAATCTTAATTATTTCGCGATATAATTTAGTTTTTCACTTAAGTTACCCATTACCCATAATCAAAGAAAACATCTAATAATCAAATCAAAGTACTAATCAGCTAAGTTTTGTTGAGACTTCACAAACTCTATAGATATAACCACATTGTACATTTGGATATAAGCATTTGCTAATGTAGCAACACTATTCTAGCGGATAGAAATAGGTGCTATAGGTTTGGATCACAATGGAATCTCAAGGATCAGGTTTCTCAACCATTCAGCTTCCTTACCAGCAGCTGCTAAAGCCACAAATTCAGATTTCATTGTTGAACCAGTGATGCAAGTTTGGTTCTTGGATGCCCAAGAAATTACACCTCCACCAAACAAGAATACTCAGCCACTGGTAAACGAATTATCTTCTGAGGTACTGAGCCAGCTTGCATTAGTGTAACCTTTTAACATTGAAAGATAACCAGTATATGTCAATTCATAGTCTATGGTTTTCTTCAAGTACTTCAATACCCGCTGAATTTTTTGCCAGTGCTGAGTACCAGGATTACTAGTATACCTGCTCAGTTTACCTATAGCAAAAGCAATATCAAGCCTTGTACAAGTCATGGCATACATTAGGTAGCCAATCACCCTAGAATACTCAAGTTGAGATACAGTCTGAGCATTATTGGGCATCGGCTTCTCACTTGTATCGATAGGAGTACTTACTAGAGTGCAATCAAAGTAATTAAATTTCTTTAGTACCTTCTCAATATAATGAGACTAAGAAATTTCTATTCCATTACTTTCATGTTTAATCCTAATACCAAAGATAACATCAGCCCCCCCCCCCCATTCCTTCATAGAGAACCTTGATGACAAGAATTCATTTGTCAGGTCAACCTAAACTTTGTCAATGCCAAAGATCAGCATGTCATCAATATATAAACAAATGATCAATCCTTTACCAGATTCATCAAATTTGTATATACACATTTGTCAACTTGGTTAAGTAAATAACCATTAGACGAAACCACTTCATAAAACTTTTGATGCCATTGCTTAGGTGCCTGCTTCAGTCCATATAGAGACTTAATCAGTTTACACACCTATGTTTTCCATGCCCAAGCCAAGATGAAGCCCTAAGGTTTGTTTTCATATAGACTCCTCATCCAAATCACCAGTTCAAAGAAAGATGTCTTCACATCCTATTAATGAATAATCAGATTTGTGAAATTGAATTTCAAAGCAATTAGCAGTCTTATGGTACTTGATACGTGCCTCTAGAGCATAAGTATCCAGAAAGTAGATTGTATTCATAACTTTTGTTTAAAGCCTTCATTGACCAACTTTGCCCTTAAACTTTTCAATAGTTCCATCTACCTTTAGTTTTCTTTTGAAGATCTATTTGCAACCAAAAGGTTTGCAACCTGGAGGTAGATCAGCCAACACCCAAGTGTTGTTGCCCTTGATGGAGTCTAGCTCATCATTAACTGCTTCTTTCTAGAAAGCAACATCCTGGGACTTCATTGCTTCATCAAATATTTTTGGGTCATCCTCAACATTAAAGCAATAGGAGTGTTGGTCAGAGATCTCATCCCTTGTTCCCTCAATTAAATATAATTGAAATCCATGCCTAAATTTTTTTAGAGTCTTATTTCTTTTGCTTTTTCTAAGCTCAGGTTCAGGTTGCTGAACAACCTCTTTAGTGACCTCTCATTGGAGGGGGACCACTAAACACCAATATCTTCCAGCTCTATTCAGGAATCCTGAGAACATTACCGTAGGAACTAATGAGAATCTATTCTCATCAAAATAAGCATCTCTTGGATTCAAATTATAGAGTTAATTGCAACTGAATCATTAGGTTCAATAACATAGAACCTAAAAGCCTTAGAATGCTCAGCATATCCAACAAATATGCATTCAATGCCTCTTTCACCCAAAGTTTTTAGCTTTGTATCAGGGAGTCTTACAACTGGCCTACAACCCCAAACCCTAATGTAGTTCAGGTTTGGCTTTCTTTTAGTCCAGAGTTCATAAGGGGTAATCTTGTTCCCTTTATTGGGAACCATATTCAATAAATAGCAAGCTAATAAACATAGCTTTCACTCCAAACCGTGACTGTAGTCCTAGAATAGAACAACATGAATTAAACCATTTCTTTCGTACTCTATTTTTTCCTTTCAGCTATACCATGTTTGTTTGTAGAGTATAGAGGGTATTCTTTCAGGATAATACCAACAGACTGAAATAATAGAGTATACATGTAAACTCACCTCCCATCCAGTCCTGAAATGCTTTGATCAGGGACCCTTAATGTAACTCAATTTCAGTTTTGAATACTTTGAATTTATCTAATGTTTCATCTTTAGTATGTAATAAATAAACATAACAAAACCAAGAAGCATCATCAATAAATGTCACAAAGTATTTTATATTCCTCAGTGAAGGAGTAGCATGCAGATCACATAAATCACTGTGGACCAGCTCTAAAACATTTAGTATATTTAACGTTTACATTTTGAAATGGTTTCTTAATTATTTTGGTCAGCATGCAAGTCTTACACTTTTTAGTGTCCATGTAAAAACCTGAGATTAACCCATCCTTAGACACATCTTGCATCCTCTTAAAGTGAACATGGCCTAGTCTAGCATGCCATGGGATTGAATCATTCAGTTTAGAGGTTGACAAATAAATGCTGAAGCAATATTATCATTAATAATATTAAGGCCCTAAACCGTTTGATTACTCAAAAAACCAAAACCAATAACCACCATTTTAGAATAAAACAAATTTAATTAGATTCAATCACTGCTTAATAACCACAATTGTCAAACACTACTAGAAAACCAAACTCGTATCTTATATTAGGAACATGCAAAACATTAACCAACGAAACAATCTTTCTAGAACTAAACCTAAGATCTACACAACCACGTTCATGCACCAGGCTGAGGACTCATTTCTCATGTGAAAATATGATTCATCATTCAGTGACTCATAGGTCTTGAACCAGTATCTATCTTTACACACATGAACTGTTGGTCCTGAGTCAACCCACCACACAACATCATCATCATGTACAAAGTAAGCTTCAGATACATATGTAAAACATACTAAACCTTAAGAGATTTATTAAACATAATTTGACCTTTCATTGAGTTTGATTAACCATTCCACCAAACCCTTTGTGTCCTAAACCGATTATGCTTTGTTGCCAACATTAACACCTTGCAATCCCTTATAATGTGACCAGTTTGCCACATATCCAACAAGAGGTTTTCCTTCTTGATTAGGACAGCCCTTGTGTTGTCATGATGTTTACGTGTACTCTTGTTGTTATTCTACCTGGAGGAGTTGTTATGCTTCACCATATTGACAACTGAAGAAACAGCAACATTGTTTCCTTTTGGCTTGTCACTATCTTGCACCCTGAGGGACACCTCAATGCGCAGATGACTGCCTCAACCAGACAAGAGTAACTCCCCTCCTTGAGATTTATCAATGTGTGCTTGAAATCTTTTTAACAAGGAGGGAGTTTGGTCAATGAACATGAGACCGAATTGCCTCATACCATGTTCATCATATGTTGTGTAAACCTTCTAAGTATACCAAAAAATTCATTGTATTATTCCAAGACTGGTCTTAATTAGTCATTTTGTAAATTTTGAAATTACTAATAAAAGACTTCTTATTTTGATGCCATCCCCACCTATATAATTGGCCTCCAATGGAATCACCATAGTTCTTGAAAATACAACTTCTGGTATAATATCAAGTAAATATAAATTAAAGCATCATGAACATACCATTTTGAGGATTAAACCTCTGCAGACATAGTCATCATTGTCCCACTTGGCCCTTTTTCTGATTTGTTCCACGGTTGCATCATCACCACCATCTTCATAAATAGGAGTAGTCAGCACATACATCACACTCATGCTAGAAAGCAGTAAGTGTATCTTTTTCTAACCTTCTCTAAAGTCCGACCCTACAAACTTGTCAATCTTGACAAGTTTAAGTCAGGTGTTTCATAGCAGCAACAACCATTGATTATCACAAAATAATCTTCCTTTGATTGTTGGTTGTGGTAGAGCCCAGATCACGGTGAAGATAATCAATAGCCTAACTAATTACCAAAGATGGTTACCGGATATCACTTGAAGTCGTGTAATCACTTTTCAAAAAAGATTATTCGACCCTATGCCTGTGTATCACGAATACCTCATTGGGATAAAACCAAGTGCGGTTCTTGTTTTAGGCACATATCAAGAACCCTTTTTCGTATTTTAGTGTTTATGTTTTCTGTGTGTTTTTTCATACAATTGCGATCTCTATTTATAAAGGAAATACTCAAAACCTAGTAAATGAAATTAATGAGAGATTAATGGTCAATTAATCTCTTCCATAACTATCCTCTATAATTTAGGAATTAGTGGTTACATGACCAAATTAAATATGATTATTTAATGCAGTCAAATCTGCCACTTAAATAGGCAAAAGTTGTTTCAAACATTTAATGTAATCAAACCTGCCACTTCAATGTTTGTAACCACCCATTTAATCTAACCACTAAAAGAGTGAGGGAGAATCGGTGACTTGATGGGTGTACACTCCGTACCTCCAAACTCATTTCCAAGTATGACCCGATTCCCATAATTACACTAAACTTCCAACAATCCTTCCCAATTTAGTATAATTCATTTGCATGAAAAATTAAACATTAAACAAACAAGTGCATAAATGAAAATGTCATGAGGATTGAATTTTCATCTTAGGTGTTGTTTGTTTATTAAGAGGCTCTGAATCTGAATCTGAACCGCACATCTGAATCTGAATCTGATGCGTAAATGTCTGAATCTGAATTCAATAAGATTGTTTGTTTTTTATAATAAAAATACGTCTGAAAGTTGTAAATGTAAAGCAGTTTCCGTTTTACAAAACATAAACATGTTCAAGCATTAAGGAAAACATTTGAGTCATAAACTTAACATAGTCTAGCAACGTGAAATAAAATGTCATAAATGGGGGGGGGGGGGGGGGGTGGGGGGTGGGGGGGGGGGGGGGGGGGGGGGGAATCTAAAACATTTAATGACATTGTGCCGTAACTGAATCTCGTAAACTAGCCATATATTCCGTAAGTGTCCTTAAGAGTTTGAGCTACTTTTTTCAAGAGTCCACAAATAAACTACCACCATTGTACCTACCCTATTGACCTTATCGATACATGTTTTTTTTAAAATCTTAATTATTTCGCGATATAATTTAGTTTTTCACTTAAGTTACCCATTACCTATAATCAAAGAAAACATCTAATAATCTAAGTGATCTAGCTAATATCATAATAAATAAAAGTATAAAACCTAAAAAGCCATATATAAATTTTTACCTCAGATCAATGGGTTCGAATGATTAATTAGTTTGTTGTATTATGTTAATTAAATAACATATAAGGCAAATCAATGCCTTTATTCATCTATGGGTTACTAGATCAAAAGGTGTCATTGTATTTTCGAATACGCATAACATGGTTGAAGAGTTTAGCAATATATAATTTGTTTTAATTTTGTAGACGTGTAGCATACAATACAAATATGCATAACAAGGATTAAAGTAATTTTTGTGTGTATTAAATGTCATCAAGAGACATTAAGATACCCTTCCTAAGTCTAGATCATTAAGATGTTTACATATCTGACCGCTTCTGAACAGATAAAAAAATCAAACGGTCTGAACGCCCAAAAATCTGACCGATTAAGAGGTTTGGCTCATTAAGAGCTTGTTAAGACATTTTAAAGAAAAACAAACACCACCTTAGTAAATTACACGTTTAAATATTCGAGAATCATGGTGTTCTAAGAATTGAACCTTTCAACCCATTTAAATACTTGAAGATAAAATACACTTAAGTTTTCAAACACTTAAAAACTCCTGACACTATACAAGTCATGTGTCCATATCCAATTCATAAATGTTGTAAGATCCAAAGTCTATGCTCCCTGAAGCGGCAAAACCTCAACATTTGGTTCCTCTTTATTCATGCTCCTGCTAAGCACTTTTTCAAATAAATTAACCATTGAGAAGTAAAGACTTCACCCTCCTTTTCAGCAGGTTCCAATCACATCATTGGGATGATATGTAAATACATGTGCTTCAGTCCACTGAACGTTCAGCTTTCCACAATGAACTCAGCTACCAAGTTTTCTCAATAGGGAGTTGGGTCCCATCCCTTCAGCAGACTTTAAAACCAAGTCTCTAGCCAGTCCCTTCGTCAAGTGATCGGCTAAGTTTTTTTGAGACCTTACAAACTCTATAGATACCACCCCATTCGTGATCAGCTCACAAATCATGTTATGCTTGACACCTAAGCGTCTAGACTTCTCATTGTACATTTGGCTATAAGCCTTTGTCAATGTAGCAGCACTATCACATCGGATATAAATAGGTGTTATAGGTTTGGGCCACAATGGAATCTCAAGGATCAGGTTTCTCAACCATTCAGCTTCCTTACCAGCAGCTGCTAAAGCCACAAATTCAGATTCCATTGTTGAACCAATGATGCAAGTTTGTTTCCTGGAAGCCCAAAAATTGGACCTCCACCAAGCAAGAATACCCATCCATTGGTAGATGAATTGTCTTCAGTATTGCTAATCCAGTTTGCATCAGTGTATCATTCTAAAATCGAAGAATAACTAGTATATGTCAAACTATAGTCCATAGTTTTCTTCAAGTACTTCAGTACCCTCTGAATTGCTTGCCAGTGCTGAGTACCAGGATTCCTAGTATACCTACTCAATTTACCCACTGTAAAAACAATATTAGGCCTTGTACAAGTCATGGCATACATCAAGCAGCTAATCATCCTATAATTCTCAAGTTGAGATACCCTAGAATGACTCAAGTGTGAGGAACACACACTGACCAATACTAGGCATTAGCTCTCATGTATCCAATAGAAGACTACTGGAGTACAATCAAGTAATTGAATTTCTTGATACCTTTTATCCATTATAATGAGACACAGAAATTCCATTCCATACATTCAGTTTAATCTATATTCTCAATATAATAAGACTGAGAAATTGCTATTCCATTACTTTCATGTCTAATCCTAATACCAAAGATAACATCAGCCTCCACCATGTCCTTCATAGAGAACCTTGATGACAAGAATTCCTTTGTCATGCCAACCTGAACTTGATCAGTGCCAAAGATTAGCATGCCATCAACATATAGGCAAATGATGACCCCTTTACCAGATTCATCAAATTTTCTATATACACATTTGTCAGCTTGGTTAAGTAAATAAGCAATAGACAAAACCACTTCATCAAATTTTTGATGTCATTGCTTAGGTGCTTGCTTTAGTTCATAAAGAGACTTAATCAGTTTACACACCTTGTTTTTATTTTCAGGCATGATAAAGCCTTAAGGTTGGTTCATATAGACCTCCTCATCCAATTCATCATTCAAGAAAGCTGTCTTCACATCTATTTGATGAATAATTTGATTGTGAATTGATGTCATAGCAATCAACAGTCTTATGGTACTGATACGTGCCACTGGAGCATAATTATCAAAGTAGTATATCCATGACTTCTATCTAAAGCCTTGAATGACCAGCCTTGCCTTGAACTTTTTAATAGTTACATCTACCTTCAGTTTTCTTTTGAAGATTCATTTGCAACCACGAGGTTTGCAACCTGGAGGTAGATCAACCAACACCTAAGTGTTATTGCCCATAATAGAATCCATCTGATCATTAATTGCTTCTTTTCAAAAAGTAACATCCTGAGACTTCATTGCTTCATCAAATGTCTTGGGTCATCCTCAATATTAAAGCAATAGGAGTGTTGGTCAAAGACCTCATCCCTTGTTCCTTCAATTAAGTATAATTGAAATTCATGTCCAAAGTCCTTTGGAGTCTTATTCCTTTTGCTTTTTCTAAGCTCAGGTTCAGGTTGTTGAACAACCTCTTCAGTGACCTTTTCAGGGACCATGAACCACCAATGTCTCCATCTTCTTTAGGAATACTAAGACTTGGTCTAGGGACCGAAGAGAATCTATTCTCATCAAAGATAGCATTCCCTGATTTAATTGAAACTGATTTATTAGGTTCAATAACAAAGAACCCAAAAGCCTCGGAATGCTCAGCATATCCAACAAAGATGCATTAGCTTTGGATCAGGGAGTCTTACAACTTCCCTACAACCCCAAACCCTGAGGTAGTTCAGGTTTGATTTTCTTTTAGTCCAGAGTTCATAAAGGGCAATCATGTTCCTTTTATTGGGAACCCTATTTAATATATAGCAAGCTGTTAACATAACTTCACCCCAGAACCTTTGACCCAGTCCTGAGTAGGACAACATATAATTAACCATTTCTTTCAGTACTCTATTTTTCCTTTGGAGTATAAGGAGCAGTCGTTTCATGGATAATACCAACCGACTAAAAATACATAGTATCCATGTACGCACCTCCCCTATCAGTCCAGAATCTTTTGATCAAGGACCCTTGTTGTAATTCAACTTCAGTTTTGAATACTTTGAATTTATCTAATGCTTCATCCTTAGTATGTAATAAGTAAACATAACAAAACCTTGAAGCATCATCAATAAATATCACAAAGTATTTTTATTCCCTAATGATGGAGTAGCATGCAGATCACATAAATCACTGTGGATCAACTCCAAAACTTCAGTTTCACGTTTTACATTTTGAAATTGCTTCTTAGTTATTTTGGTCCGCATGCAAGTCTTACACTTTTCAGTGTCCATGTCAAAAGCAGGGATTAACCAATCCTTAGACATATCTTGCATCATCTTAAAGTGGACATGGCCCAGTCTAGCATGTCATAGGATTGAATCATTCAGTTTAGATGTTGACATGAAGGCTGAAGTAATATTATCATTAACAATATTAAGCCTAAACATTTTATTACTCAAATAACCAAAACCTATAAATACACCATGTTTGGACAAAATAAATTTATCAGATTTAGTTCCTTTTTTATAACCACAATTAATCAAAATACCACTTAAAACCAAATTCTTTCTTATATTAGGAACATGCAAAACATTAAACAAATTTACAATCTTTTCAGAACTAAATCTAAGATCTCCACAACCACGTTCAATTACTGTGGACCAACAACATTGTTGCCCTTTGGCTTGTCACTATCCTGCGCCATGAGGGACTCCTCAATGCACAGATGACTTCCCAACTCAACAAGAGTTAACTCCTACTTATTATGTTACAAGGTATGCTTGAAATCTTTTCAAGAATAAGGATGTTTGTCAACGATACAAGAGACCTGAATGGCCTCATCTATGTTTATTTTGTGTTGTATAAACCTTCCAAGTATACCAAAAAGTTCATTGTATTGTTCCATAATTGGTCTTAAATCATTCATTTTGTAATTTGTAAAATTACTTACATGGAACTTCTTATTTGATGCATCCTCCGCAATATATTTAGCCTCCAAGGAATCCCATAGTTCTTTTCTAGATTCAACATTTTGGTAAATGTCAAATAAAGGATCAGACATACCTTTGAGGATTAAACATCTGCAAACATAGTCATCATTATCTCACTTATTCCTCATCCTGATTTGATCCACGGTAGCATTCTCACCATCTTCAGGTATAGGAGTAGTGAGCACATACACCACACTCATAGCAGCAGCAGCCATTGATTATCACAAAATAATCTTCTTTGATTGTTGTTTGTAAGAGCCCAAATTAGGGTGAAGATAATCAATAGCCTAACTAATTACCAAAGATGGTTACCGGATATCACTTGAAGTCGTGTAATCACTTTTCAAAGAAGATTATTCGACCCTATGCCTGGGTATCACGAATACCTCCTTGGGATAAAACCAAGTGCGGTTCTTGTTTTAGGCACAAATCAAGAACCCTTTTGTTTTTAAGTGTTTATGTTTTATGTGTGTTTTTCCATGCAATTGTGATCTCTATTTATAGAAGAAATACTCAACACCTAGTCAATGGAATTAATAAGAGATTAATGACCATTTAATCTCTTCCATAAGTATCCTCCATAATTTAGGAAATTAGTGGTTACATGACCAATTTAAATGTGATCATTTAATGCAGTCAAACCTGCCACTTAAATAAGCAAAAGTTGTTATAAACATTTAATGTAGTCAAACATTCCACTTAAATGTTTATAACCACCCATTTAATCTAACCACTAAAAGAGCCAGGGAAAATCAGTGACTTGATGGGTGTACACTTCGTACATCCAAACCCATTTCCATGTATGACCTGATTCCCACAACTGCACTAAATTTCCAACAGTAGCATGATAGTTTGAAGAACTTAACAACGTCAATTGTTAGTGATGAATTGCGTTTGAAGAACTTAACAATATT
>BQNB010017232.1:1648-62565 GCA_026074375.1 Tanacetum coccineum
GACTTTTGTGGTTTAGGTATCGAGAATATGATTTAGCACACTTAAAACTCATTTTTGAGTTTTGTATTTATAGGGTCTAGAAGTCGGTTGGATACGGCGTATCCAAGAGTTGGATTCGGCGTATTAGGGATTTCTTGGAGTAGGGACCACGCTTGATATCTTCCAGAATATTATATTGATTCCATATCTTGAATACGGCGTATCGAGTCCTCTAGATACGGCGTACTGATCTTTATTCCTGAGTGGTCTTTGGTGAGTGCAGGCACGGATACACGATATCTTTCTTGATGGATATAGCGCATTGGTCTTCAAAATAGTAATCTTCAAAATATCTTCATTTAAGCTCCAGAATGCGCGCCTTTTGCTAACTTTCACCAATAACTCCATAATTACTACAATTCTCAAATATAAACGATTAAGTAACAAGCAATAACTATACAAAATGGGTTGATAACACGGGAGAAATGATGCTATAAAATAGACGTTATTTGATGTCATCACGTTGAAAGAGAAAGATGACCCCGAAGCATTTATATTTCCTATCAGACTTGAGGGCAAGGTCAATGAAAATGCATTGGCCGACATTGGGACATATATCAATACCATGTCTTACCGGATTTATAAGTAGTTAGGAAGAGAAGAGATAAAAAAGGTCGACAGAGGGATCACAATGATTAACCATACCCAAGCAGAAGCTATGGGAATACTTACGAATGTTCTTTGTCAAGTGGGAGTCACCACCATAATTGATAAATTTCTGATCTGGATGTACCAATTGACGAAGATGCACCGATAGTAGTTGGTTGGGGATTCCTATATACAATTAGAGGCATAGTTAATACGCCAGAAAGACTTTTCTTAACTTTTGATGGAATCTGTCATCAAACTTTTCATGCCGCAAGATTCGATGTTCTAAGAACCGCCGAGAGCGATAGTGATGACGAAGAAGAGAATGAGATTAAGAGAAACAAGTTTGGTGCACCAATTTATGGTCCAAAACCAGCAGCATACCTGAATTGTAATGATCCATCTGAGTGATCGTTAGCTCTACAAGCAGTCATTAACCTATTCCAGAAGATTAGTGTTTGGAAAAAGGCCGTTAGTTTCCTTGGATCATTACCTATATCGTTGCAACACGTTAACTGGAAACCTGATTACAAGGGTTGTTATACTAATAAGGAGGAAGCAAAAGGACAGTGGCGTCCTGAGATAAGGGTAACTGACTCATATGGGAATATTTTTGTGCAAGGATTCACAACCAAGAAAACAGACCGAAAATTATCGAAATATCATAAGTTGAGTGACATTATGTCGCCCAACTAGTTTATTGAGTGAAATATTGGACTGAGTGGGAACAATGGAGGAAATTCATTTACTCCTAATGTATTTTACTTTTCTTGTTGAGTCAAAAATAAAAATCATTTGTATAAATCCATAAGGTATTGCACTTGATGTATGGACATTAGTTAAAATTAATGATAAAAATTAATATTGAGTCGGTATGATGGATTGACAGTTTATGTTATAATTGTGTTTAAATAATGAAATGTGCAAGGTAAGTTTATGGTATATATATAAATAATATGTATATATATGTATATATATGTATATATATGTATATATAAATTCTAGTAAAATGGATAAAGTACGCCGCACTTCAGTGAAGTACGCCGCACTTTTTAGCGGTTTTCTTATATAAATTTACAAAACAAGATTTAGCACAATATAAAAACTCACACACTCACCAAAACCGCCGGGGTTCTCACAAAAATAAGAAGAAGAATTTTCAAGTATCAATCTATCAAGTTCTTAATCATGCCTAGGGTATGTTAATATCATTCCTAAACTTGTTTATTGTTAATTGATTCAATTTCTTGTTCATTAGGGCTGTTTATAATTAGATTAGATAGAATCAAATCCATGTTTGATATGCACAATTAACCCATTGAATTATGATATTTAGGAGTTACTTATCAAAATTCATGTTGAAATATTGCTAAATCTAATAGTACTGTTCATATTATGAATTTATCTTTAAAATTAATTGTTGGAAAATCATAAAAAAAATTAGAATTATTTAACCAGCCCAGAAAGTACGTCGGTTTTATGATAAAACCGCCACACTTTGCGAATTTCCCAGGAAGTACGCCGCACTTCAGTGAAGTGCGCCGCACATTTTACACCAGAAAGTCACAAAAAGTTTGCAAAACCATCTAAACATTGACCATTTATACCAAATCATTTCTAACATTACTATATACTTTATTGTTGATTGTTTTTTATATGTAGACTATAGGAGGAAACGATGCTGAAGCCGGATCATCAAGATCCAAACGCTCTAGACAATATGAAACCGTGGAAAAGGTATTGCTTCCACAAGTTCATCATGAATTCTTACTATGGGAAGGTTGCAACAATGAGGCGAAGTCTAGGTATAACACCAAATTAGCAAACTTATTTCCTAGACATGTTTACTCGCCGTGTGTCGTAAATTAGGATATACTTATTGGAATGGGGTGTGATGGAGAAATTGATGATATGTTGAGGATTAAGTTGCGTGAAGCTAAATCTAATGAAGAAATATTCACGTATGTGGCGTGGATTAGAGCTTTTAACATAAAAAAAACCAATTTATTAGGAGCTTTGCCATGAGTTTTATTTAACCTATGAATTTGATGAAGTTTGTGCTGATGATGAATTGCAAACCAAGAAGATAATCAAGTTTAGACTTGGTGGCCGTGCTCACAGTTTAACCTTGTTGGAATTTGCTTGTAGATTAGGATTGTATCATGCTGATGAGCTTGATGAGGATGGATTTGATGTGTATTTTCAAGGAGGCTTGCGTAGTGATGATCACTTTAATGCTCAAGAGTATTGGTTAAGCATTAGTCGAGAGGAAAATTTGAGTTTATCAAGGAGTCATGCCTCTACTATCAGGAACCTAATTTTGATGGTGATTCACAAGATGATCACCTATGGCTTGTGTCAAAGGACTACTAGGTATGACAAGATACAAAAGAATGATTTATGGCTATTGAGTATGTTTAATGCTAGACACCAAAATAGGTACGCGAATGTGGCTTGGTTGATTGCGAGGTAGATGAAGAGAAAAGGAGCTGGGACTCAAAAGGAGAGTCAGATTTGTTGTGGATAGTTTATCACGAAGATTTCTAGGAAAGCGAGGATGTTGAATGATGTGGTGATAAGAAGTTTGAGTACTCCGATTTATTGTAGAGATTTAGATATGACTACAC
Organism: Tanacetum coccineum; assembly: GCA_026074375.1. Taxonomy (NCBI): domain Eukaryota; kingdom Viridiplantae; phylum Streptophyta; class Magnoliopsida; order Asterales; family Asteraceae; genus Tanacetum; species Tanacetum coccineum. The sequence goes on from BQNB010017232.1 coordinate 4,903, forward strand.
TGAGAGAGTTGATCGACTCTGAGGGTAGACTAATTCTTGAGGATCCACAGCCAGGTGTACCGAGAGTTGGTATTCCTAGACCTCCAAGAGCATCGATGCAGGACTTGTAAATGGGTAATATGGAGATACTTCAGGGGCTATTGAGAGGATGTCCTATAGGCAGTCGTATCATTAGGACAGGTATGCTTGAGTATTTAAGCACATGACTGGGGTTTACAATGTTGACCTACAAGGAGCCTATAACCCCTTTGGATATGCTCAGCCATAGTATGATCAGTATTATCAGCAGTACCCACCTCAGCCACCGTAGTATCATCAGCAGCAGCAGGATGATGATGAGTAGTGTTGAGATGACACAAGTTGGTTGTGTGACCAAATGTTTTGGGTCACGTGTGTTTTTAAAAAACAATTTCCTTAAAAAACAATATTATTATTATTATTACTACTATGGTGTGTAAAATGCCTCTGTTGGCATTTAAAACAATATTATCATACTTTCTACAAATAATTAATTAGGAATATTATTATTATTTGTATGTGCTATGTAGTTTTTATATTTGTAATAGGAAAAGAAAAAAAGAGAAAGGCACGAGAAAGAAATGACGTAAAGCAAAGATTCAAGTAATTCTTCATAAATGAGAAGTATTATTTCACTTTCCCATTTTATCTTTCTCTATAATATATCACATTAGGGACAATGCTCATATTAAGTATGGAGGGGAGATAAACTGGAAAAGTAAAGTTAAATGAAATTTTTTGAACAATAACATTTTTTATGATCACATACAAACAATCTGACTCTGGATTGATAACATTACTAGCATATTTACACCACCCAAAAGAAAATTTTGTAAGGATTAAATCATAAGAATTCGGGTATCCATCTTTGATACCTAAGATGATTTTTTATCTTTAGCTTTGTCGAGTTAAGGTTTGAATGCAATTGAAAGTGTCTCATCCATAGTTACGGCTGTGTATTTGTAGTTTGTCGCCTTTTCTGGAGCATTGGTATCGATTTAAAATTATATGAGTGTGCCGGTGATTTGTTAATTCTAGAACTTGTGCTTGAAATCTGCAGTAGGAACACGTTCGCGTGTTATATACATTTTACTGATTAAGAGGTGATAAAAATATTAATATAAGTAACCAATAATTTTGTTCAAAAAGCTTTTTAATAAAATTATCTGAAATTTTATCCGTACGAATTGAAGAGCATAAATGCCAGCTATTACTGTTAAAATGAAGTGTGAAGGTTGCAAACTTCTAAGTTCGTTTGATATAGTGTGCTTATCCTAAGTATGGGGAAAGCAAGTTTCCCCCAAATTAAAGTGAAAGAAGGCAAAAATAAGCCCAAAAAAAGGAGGTAAAAAAGTGATGAAATGAAGGAACAGTTGGTTACATTACGGATAAGGTGGATTATGATTTTATTATAAACCTTTTTCAACAAATAAAAAATAATATCACTAAATAAATTGCCTCTTTTGATGTTTATGTTTGGTTCTTACGCCATGTCGGTGAAGTTTAGTTTCTTGTACAAGCTTATGGTAATTTGAACATTTCATGACTGCGCGTATGAGTGACTTTCGTTTACTATCCATTTTACTAAAACTAATCGAGTGTGAAAACAATCTTATCTATAAAAATTCGTGAGTTGCTTTGTCGCGTTATCTACGCTTGTGATCATTAATCTGTTTATTAAACCGAAATGTTTTCACTTTGATTGCTTGAGGGCAAGCAATAAGCTAAGTATGGGTGGATTTGATAATGCTCCAAATATACACAAAATATCCTTCGAAAATATGTGAAATATATTTGCTAACGCATGAAATATTGGAAGTTTTGGTTGTTTGTTGGTACAATAATTGTTTCAAGACCAAGAATGACGAGAAGGACCAAAAGTGTCAATGAAATCCATTAAAAGCACTAACGGTCGTTAAAGGAAGAATCTAGAAGAAAAATAAATGAAGAGTTAATGAAAGGTTCCAAAGTGCGGCGCACTTACCCAAAGTGCGGCGTACTTAAAGGCGGGATAAAAGCAATTTAATAACACACCAAGTACAACGTACAATTTTATTTGTGTGGCGCACTTTTCTAGCAGTTACAAGAAAATTATTATGATTGATATTAATGGGAGACCTTCCATATACAATCTGAAACCCTAATCTTATGATATAAATAGAGCATGAATCTTAGTGTTTTTAGCATCCCAATTTCTTACAATCATCTTATAATAATCATTAGAGTTCTTAGGGAAGTTTTCTAGTAAGTTAGAAGTTGTTCTTGAGGAAACTTGAAGTATTCTCTGAATCTTCATAGTTTCCAGGTTGTAATTACGCCGGAGGTACGTAATTCAGGCCAAAGGTGGTGGAGCAGTAGTGTTGCTAGTAGAAATTCTAGGTAACTAGTGTTTGGCTCAAAGAAAGTTCTTGTAATAAACCATATCATTTGCTTATGAAGTCAGTATAAACACGTTATTCCCTTTGGTTATCATGTTTTCTGAATCTATGATTATTGTTATGTTTTTTGTTGCTATGAATATGGAGTAGTGATTTATATTTATTTGGGCTATCATGATCGATGTTATGAACAAGTTATGATATTATGCTTATGAATGTGATGATAATGAATTCTATGTTTAAATATCCGGTAACTTGTTGATCTTTAATTATTCATACTTGTTGGAGATAGGTCGAAAGATTCCATCAATATGTCTATATTTCGCATTGTTTGTATATGGCAATTCGATACTAGTTTTGTGAGAATTAACTAGTAAAATATTTATCAACACGGAAATTAAGATGTTTAACACTTGATCATATGTCTAACGAACTTGATTAAGGGAAATTATCATTATCATATTTATACTTGAATCAATCTTAATGCATTTTATATATTAAAGATTAAAGGCCGAAAGGATTCTCTAATATATGAAATAGTTAATTATATGAATGATTACTGATCTTTTCATGCTTTTATGCTTAAATTCATGTTGCTTGATTATTTGCTTGTTCATGATCATTGTTTTAAGTCCAAATAAATATTACTTTAATCTTGAAATACCTTGAAATCTTTAGACCGTGACAGTCTATAAGATAAACCTTTTCGTAAGACAATCGACCCTTTTAAGAATTACTAATCCCGTGGAACGACCTGGTCTTACCCTTAACCTATACCATAAACAGGGGTTTATACTTTACCCGTGTGTTAGTTAGAAATTGGATAAAACTAGAACTATAAATTTAAAACTTTTATAACACATTAAAGCTTTTATAACACTGGAAATTGGATTTAAAAGTCGTAGTAAAACTACTTCTTATTTTTAATATCACTCTTTCACTTCCAAATTCTAGAGAAATAGACTTTCTAAATATATCTACTTTAGCATGTGCAGTGGCAAGCAATGGTCTTCCTAGGATGATGGGTATCCTGAGTTCCTCAACCATATCAAGAATCACAAAATCTACCAGAAAGATGAATTTGTCGATTTTTATGAGTAAATTTTCTACTATCCCCTTAGGTGTGCATTTAGTGTTATCAGCCATTTCGATCACCATATTAATTGGTTCGAGTTTTCCTATGCCCAAGGGTTTATACATAGAAAGAGGCATGACGCTGATGCTAGCTCCTAAATCTGCTAATGCATTATTGAAATCTAACTTTCCAATGAAACAAGGGAGAATGAAACTTCCTGGATCTTGTTCCTTAGGGGCTAGATGATTCTTGAGAATAGTGGAGCACCTAGGGTTCATTCTTATTTCCTCATCTTCTTCGGTCCTAGGTTTGTTTTCTACCAAGTCCTTTATTATTTAGCATAATTGTTAGTTTGCCTGATTTCTTTTAACAAAGGATGATTTATCTTGATTTTCTTCAAGCTCTCCATAGTTTTGTGCACCAATGATTCTTCTGTGTGTTGCTCTAATAGTCTAGGGAATGGTATTGGGGGCTCATAAGGATCAACATAGTAGTTTACACTTCATTTTTCTTCTTTAGGTTTTTTTTTTATCTTAAGTGTGGCCTCAAGTACTGCTAGAGCCTCAGCCATTCTTGAATTTTCGGTTTCTTGTTTCTCGTTATCAAAAAATCCTGAGTTAGAAGAAAAATATTCAATTTCCTCGAGGGAATAATAGAAAGGTGTGTATAATGGTGATCCATCTTCAGTACAGATTGTTTTGCATTCTTCGAACTTTCCATTGTTAACTCGCCCTTCAACCTCATTTGCTAAGGTTTTTACCTTTGTCTCAAGACCTTGGATAATTTTGTCGTGAGCTTCTCGGCTGGTTTGTGTACATTGGTAAAATTTCTTTAACCATTCGTCTTGCTCGTCATGTCTCTTAGATGCTTCTTCCATGTATTTATTGATTATTTCAGTTAGGCTTGGTCTTCTCTCTCCAAATGATGGTTAGTCATATCCTCCCCTATTAAATCTACCATCATTTCTATTGTTATTTAGGAAGGGTCGACCGAACTCTCCATATTTAACTTCTTCCACACTTTTTACTTCCTCGTTTAGAGGTCAATCTTTGTCAAGGTGAGCTCCTCCGCAGATTTGACATCCTACTTGAATATCGTGAACATTCTCTTTTAACTTCTTTATGTCTCGACCGAGGTTTTCTAGTTTGTTTACAATAGCAGCGATTCCTTTAGAATTACTACTACTCTCTATATTTCTGCTGGATGACCCATCGTGTCACTTTTCGGAGTGGTCAGCCATAGTCTAAATCGCTATTAATGCTTGAGCATGTGTCATGCCAGGAATTGGCCCTTGTGAGTCAAGCAACTGGTGGTTCATGGTTCCAAGACCATTATAGAAGATGTTTACCTTCTAATAGCTATTGATGTCATGAGTGGGACATTTATATAGTAGATCATTATACCGTTCTCAGGATTGGTATAAAGTCTCGTCTCCTTCCTGCTTGAAGTTGCCTATTTCTTTAAGCTACTTGGCTGTTTTTGATGGTGGACAGTACCTTTGGATAAAGGCTTTTTTAAGGAGATGCCAGGAATCGACAGTTCCTGGAGGAAGTCTGTCCACCCATCGCTTAGCAGCTCCAGTTAGAGTAATGGGGAAGACGTGCAACATCATGCGATACTCCGGGAATGTTGAATAAATTGACGATGTCTAAAACGCGCTCCACATACTCATGGGCATCGTCGTTCTTGTTTTCGGAAAAGGTATCCTCTCTCAATTCTCACATGAATTGACTATTTATCTCAAAATTCACATTGCCTCCTATTTTTGGTTTGACCATGCCCGATGCCTGGTTCCCTCGAGTCAATGCTAAATACTGATCCATGGTGAGGTTATCGATTTCCCCCTTAGCCATTATGATTTTTTGAAATGTTTAGTAATAAGAAATCAAACTAAAACTAAATTTAGCTCCCCGACAGTGGCGCCAAAAACTTGATGCGTAAAATTGTTTTAATTAAATATATGCCAAGTTTTAAATTTATAAAACTCGTCTACCGATACACGCACTAACGGGCAGATAACTCGGTCGTATATAGTGCAGTAGTTTGGTAAATCTAAGGTCGTCCTAAGAGCTAAGGTTTACTAGTTTTAGTTTGATTATGTCACGTTTGAAAATGGTTTGTAAGTTGATTTTAATAACTACAGAAAAGTAAATGCAATAAAGTAAATTGATAGAAGTATTCAAGGAGAAAAGCATGCTAGCCTAACCATTTCATTACTAATGCTATGATTACAATTTCCTGTGTAATGTTCAATTAATAGTTCCATTAGTGGTTCTAATATCAACAGACCCGAATTGGCATTTGAGGTTTGTCTTATACTTACTCTGCGATTTTACATTCCCCTTACTATCACACGAGCAGGGTATCCAATTTGTAGTGGTTAAACCCCAACTATCCTTAAGACCAATCTATAATCTAAACCAATTATTAACCCCCTTTAAAAGAGTTCCTGCATTTTTTTAAGTATTTATTATGGAAAAGGCGGTAATTAGGTCAATTCCTACACTAGGGATAGGTGTCAAGCTACCCTAGTACCCTGCTAATCCCAGGTTTAACATGGTAAGTCTAATATCAGGATCAACAAGATCTAAGCCACCCTCTATACTACCAAAACACAGGGATTAATGAAAGTCTATAAGGATATCTAATAGAACCATAATTGAATACGAAACATAATCATATCAATAGTCAATACATGGTTAGGCCAGCACTTAGAGTGCTTAGCCGCTCATGGTAACAGAAATGCAAGAATTAATGAACATAGACATGGATTGAATCATCATTGTTCTTACATTGAATGTTATGAATGAATAAATATAAGAATATGTAAAGTGACTTCTCCCATGGACCTTCTGGTGAAAAGCTTCGGACCTTTCAGGTTTGGTTCACCCCTTGGGACTGTGTTGTGAGTTGTGGAAGTGAGTGATGCTGAATGATCCGGATGAGGGCTCTATTTATATAAATCAAAACTGTTATGGTGTAACCCTTGTTAGATGTTACGCCATAACCCTGCTATGTAAGCTTCTAATCTTCTAGGCTAAAATGATGTTACGGCGTAACCTTGTCGCCTATGTTACGCCATAACGTTGACTCGGATAAGTCATCCCTTGTAAATTTAAATGTTGCGGCGTAAAGTAGGAGATGCTTTACGCCATAAAAGGTGTGATGACTCATTTCTTCATTAGTATATGTTACAGCGTAATCCCTCGGGGGTGTTACTCCGTAAACTGCCTTGAACTCTTTAATTTAGTGCATTTCATGTCCAAATCCCTCGTCTTTTGCTAAAATGCTTACTTGGTCCCTGAAAACTAAATATAAATAATTAAGTAACGTTTCAGACATTTCCAACATATTTATAAGCATTTTCATAGGGAATTTGATATTAAAATGTATAAACTATTTGATGTTATCAACCTCGATGCAAAGCAATCGACGAAGTTGGTGAAGTATCGATCATCTGGAAACCTATGTGCGATTGTATTCATGCTAGCATACAGACGCATTTACAACACACATCCTTACTCATAAAATCAACTTGGAGAATCTACCGAGCAAAATATCAGGGGAGTTTCTGTAGAATATGCTAGCAATCTATAACACCAAATAACTATGAAGAAATTATAGAGAGAGAAAGTGGATGGGAGGAAGGTTCTAGTGAGAGAAAGTAACAAAGAAAGAAAGATTAGATTATGTGAAAATGAACCAACCAACCAACCAACACCCTCTCCATGTGTGGAGAGGGTATTTATACCTCATATGTAACCGGCCATGGGATTTCTTATGGGCTTTCCATGTGTCTTTGGCTCGGTTAGCTTTCTATCTTAACCTTATGATTAATCTACGAGCTACGACTAACTATATTGGTAGTGACTGGTACTTTTCGTGTTTCTAACAATCTCCCCCTAAGGGAGGTCACTCCAATTTACAAAAACTTAAACCTAGCATATTATGCTTTATCTTTAGTCTTAAGCTCGTAGTCTTTAACTTCAATCATTAGCTTGTGATATGTTGTAGTGATCATTGACTTTTAGGCTTCGACTTGCACCTTTGACTTAAGAATATGATCTTGAGCACTTAGAAATCATCAACCAAATACAATCTCCTTTATCATCATCTTGTGATCTTTTCCATCTTGTGCACTTATGACCTTCAAACCGACATGCTCATACTGTTCTTGATATTAAAGCGTGTGTAGCCATCTTTCTTGATATTCTTTAACTTTAACACTTTGTCATTTTATGGAGGACGTACGGTATCAACATAATACTTTGTCGCTTCAAGAAACACGTATGGTATCAGAGTAGCGGAAGTCTTGAAACATGTACTTGAGCTTTCATGATATCTTTATGAATGTCGGTCGAGTATGAGCATGCAACTATGAATCCGACTCGTCTACATCTAGATGCTGCCATCATCAGGAAAACCTGCAGGTTTAGGTTAGTGATAATCAATAGATATGGACAAAAGTGTCTTTGTCACTTCGTCGAATACAGTTTCAATAACCACGGTTACCCGTTGATCAGTATAAGTACTGCCTGTGATCAGATAGAATTCCAAAGAATCTTTCTTGTTATTCACATTGTGTGATTTAGCAAGCATAATTTTGACAAGTGTCTTAATGAGATTTATAGATAATCTCTTTTGGCTCTAGACTTAATAGTGCACTTTGGTTTTAGTGATCGGAGGCTGGAGCAGACTACCACCTTTTCAATACCAACTAACTCGGAGTAAGAAAGTTGATAGAAATGCATGTAATCTCCGTAAGAAATGAAACATAAATCCTTTGAGAGATTCTGAGTGGCTAGGGAGGGTTGTGCATTGCATCACTGCGTTCATGATGTCAGTATTCAATGTCAGCAATCATCTTTGTGATTATTGACAACAGATGTATTGGCCTAGTTTCTGCCTAAGTGTAAGGAGGGCTTCTTTCTTATCACCATTTATCTTAACTTTTCTTTTTAATTCTCCAACCCCTTCAACGCTTACCGAGACTTCATAACTAGTACCTTGTTGGGTTTGTTCCAGTACTAGCTCCATCTCAGTCAGCACTTTTCCCTTATTCTTACTTTTACTCCTTTTTTCATACATAAGGACTACTACACTATCTAGTGGAATATCCCTGGGTAGATCCCTCCGGTTCTGGCTGGATCATGGGAATGAATACCTAAACTTAACCACCTTATAACTCCAATACAGTAATATAAATGGTCAGTCTTTGGTACTTCCACATTTTAGCCAATCACGTAACCATTTTCTCTCCCTTCATATGTGCATCGATTAATCGAAAGAGTTTAGCACATATATGGGAAAGCGTATACTTGAGATCTTAAAAATCACATTCTTAGCCATATATTTTAATCACATTTTCTCCCCTTATCAAAAATATTAAATCTCTTGATATTTTGGATATCAATTAATTCAAATATAACTACTTTCAGGGAAAGAATATCCAATTATTAACAAGCCATATTAGGAACATTTTTAATGCTCCCCCTCAAATTATGAGGGTATTATATGGTGTTTGAGTATGATAATTTGAAATTTTCAAATTTACTAAGAAATTCTTAAAAATTCATACTCAAACACTATATATGCCTACTTTTTAAGTCTACACTATTTATATACATATTCACAAGATTATTATATAAGAGAAATTGACATGAAGTGAGTTGAGACAAAATATGACAAATTCATATTGTCCTTTCCAGTAGCCTAAGATCATTCCCGTATTCCCTTCCACCAATGAACTTCTTTAGATTCCGCATCAACCTTCTCTAATAAAGTTGCTTGTCTATATCCTAAACCATAACCTGAGCCCTTTTCTTGTCTAAGTTACTCCATTTCCTCATTGGCAGGTATTCCATTCTTATTCCCACAGTAATGTTGTGTAGAGCAGTTCGAACATCATTTAGTGTGCCATCACTGAACTTGTGGAGTTCATCAGCGAGCATCAATCTTTTTCTCTTGAACTAATCTACATATATTATTCCATGAGGCTCTGAGTGTGAAGTGTATGCGTTTTTTTTCCTGAGATTTGATCTGTATGTGTCGGGTTTAGTGAGGTTGAGCTTATTTTGGTAACTTTTAACACCTAATTAAAGATCTTCCACCCGCCTTTGAATGACAATACGTCTGGTGTACATATGTAATGCCACATTCAAATCATACTGTTCATCGATTGTGAGATTGGTTAGCTTTTGTTGAACGAGTAGAAGTAACATGTCTTTAATGTCTTGTGGACGTAGTCTTTTGAAATCACCTTCTTTAAACGTGTACAGCTTCTGATCATCTCGACGAACTTCAATCTCTTCTAGGTGACCGTAGTCATACTTCTTCATGATTATAAGTCTAGAAATTGCAATGATTCTTCTTCTGGAGTAAACATCTTTAGACAAAGTCAAGTTACTTGCATATCCGTAGAAGCTTTGGCATTTGGGACCCTAGTGTGAAGTGCCAAAGGTGAACATGTAGGATCATATATCACCTTGCACGGACTCACAATTCGGGAACCAAGACTTTGAACCCATTTGATCTTCATAAGTATAGAGCCATTTTGACTTTGTCCACTGAAGTTGAGTAACGTCTTCTTAAGGGCGACGATCCACAGCCACCCTATTAGATATCTAGATCTTTATTAATAAAGTAATCCTGAGGGATAATTTGGCGTCCTCAATGATCTTGAATTAATGAAAGAGGCTTTCTGAGATCAAACGGATACGGTTTTGTTTTTTTTGAGGTTATGCCAGTCAGTTCCGTACGAGTTTGTTGCATTGGAACATTCTTCAAGATGGTACTCTAATTCCGTGATACTCTTTCAAATGCCTTTGTTTAACACCCCGATAATTCACATAGTAGTGGAAGCTAAATTGGGGGTATTACTTCATGAATCAACAGTCATAATTATAGAAAACGACTCAAAAGAGATGTTTTGGAAAATTTAATTATCATTCAATAATATATCAGAGTTTTACAAAAAGGAGGTCCCAAAATATATTTAAAACATAACGGTTGAATGATAACAAGTTTGGACGTCCTTCAAGTATCATGGCCACTTCGTGCCTTAAACTGCTTTAGTTACCTGATATAAACATGTCTAAAAAAGGTCAACATAAAGTTTGAGTGAAAATTCAAAGGTTTGATAATGAAATGGTATGAATACAAGTCACATAAGTAAAAATTTGTAAATTTAATTATCATGGAAAATAGTATTATTGCTCTAAGCTCATGAACTCAAACGTTAACATGGAAATCACCTCAGTGACATTATTGAGGAACAAATGTCCTCTTAGAAAGGTAACTTGCCAAAGTTATCCATTATTTCTCAATATAATGCGTTTGATTACCTCATTTACAGGTAACACAAATGGGATTTGTCAATCCCGATAGATCTATCCATAATATTCGCATTCACTCGCAAGTGATTAATGGTTCATGATTAAATGATATTGGCAGTAAAGGTAAACTTAGGCAATAACATATCAAGAGAGCATACAGTTAGAAAATACTTGTATTCATGGTTTATAGCATGTATCCCCCACAGGGTTTGGAAAAACATATAAAGGTGGGACTATAAACTCACCTTAACAGGGAAAAATAGTAATTCAAATGGAAGTAAACAACTTCGTCACGCAACCTGGGGTAATATGTCAAGTCTTAGTTCGATTGTTTATATTTCAAAACTTTATTTCATAAAGTTTAACGTAAATATTAAATTTGTTTATTAATTTGTTAACATATCGTATCACTGTTGGGGCTATCATAATTCAGAGGTCATGTAGTAAACGTTTAAGGAGCTAGAACACTTTAAATCATAAATCCAGCAACTCGTCAAAACGTCTACCCAAATGAAAGCCCCTCACATGAAATTCCTTAGTAACGTGATACGTTATAGTTGAAATGATAAGATTTTATCCTTTTTAAGTTTCTTCAAAAGATAGTGGATGATAAATTATGTTAAATATATAACATAATTATTTTATAATGTTTCGATCGATGAATGAAACAATGAATGTGTCAGATTTGAATAAAATTGAGTCTTATAATGTTTAAATATATTTTTGTTATTAAATATATAAATATTACATTTTATACCTTTGAGAATTTGAAAATGGCAACATATACCCTTGGTATATATATTTTACAATTTAAAACCTCATTTATATTTTTAAAACAGTTAACCCTTAACTTTAAGGTATGGCAAAATATGTCCTTGTGGTTTTAAGTTTAGGATAATTACACTTTTAGCCGGAAAGTTTAATAGTTTTCAAAATGTTACGATATATACCCTAAGGGTCATTTGAATTGCATTCTTAGTCCAAAAATCATATACTTTGTATTTTTAATCTCAAATTAAATTTGCATCATAAAGCTTATCACAATAAGCTAAAATAAGTTAGTTTTATAAGCTTAAAGCTTATGAAATGAGCTTATTAGCTCAAAAACTCAAAAAGGGTGTATTTGGTTTTAAAATCATAACTTGATGGGTTCTAGCTTTTAGGGTTTGTTTCTAAGCTTATAAAAATGATAAAATAGCTTATTAGAATAGCTTATTAGATCAACTTATGGCTTTTAGCTTATAGGGTTCACGAAAAGAGCTTTTAGGGTTTTTAAGCATGCGTTTGGTTTAGGAAAACCAAACGTGTAGGTTTAGGGTTCAAGAGCTTTTCTCACAAAAATATAAAGATAGATAGGAGCTTATTAGGATAGGAATAAGCTTAAAATAGCTTATTAGGGTTCACATGGACTTAGGGTTTCAAAAACAAGTTATTTAGGGCTCGATTAGGGTTTGGTTTGGTTTAAGGATTTCCAACGTGGTTTTGTTTGATCACATGGTTAAAACAAAGTTTATATAAGATCTAAAACACAACAAGAGCTTATAGAACAAGTGATAGGGCTTACTAGTACTCGAATGGGTCGAAATAGGTTGATATGGGTCAAAATGGCTTGGAGATGAATCAAGAATCTTTCTTTCTTGTTACTTGGCTTCCTAAATAGCTTAATTCTCTCCTTCTTCTCTTATAAGGCTCGGATAGATCATTGTTGCGAGTGATGGTTTAATTTTGTGGTGAGTTATGAAGGTGTGGATGTTTCGGCTTTATATCGGGCTCGAACTTAGAGTGGAGGCCAAGTTGAGAGGAGTAGTGGCCAAGTAGGGAAGAAGTGGTGGCTAAGGTTGTAACTAGTGACTATTAGAAGCTAGGTTCTAGCTTAGAAAGGTGTAAGATGGTGGGGAGGGTTCGACTAACCAAGGAGGTGACAAAGGGTTTTGCTTGAGGTGCAAGTTGATGAGGTGGTGATGAGGTGGTGACAAAGAGGTGAAAGGGAGCTAGCAAGTTAGTGACAAGGTGGTGGTGAGGTGGCGGCATGGTGGTGAAAGGGTGGTTGCTTGGTTTAGACCTAGTTCGAGCTAGTTAAGGTGTTATCGAGGTGATTAGAGTTTCGGTTTTTAGGGTTAGGGTTTTATGGTTTAGGACGATTATGTGTAGTGAAATAGAGGGAAATCTAGTTTAAATGTGATGCTTAAGAAGCTTGTAACTTGAGCTTAAGAGGCGGTACTAAATCTACAAAGAAATTGGAGGGAAAATGCATATTTTTGAATTGTGTACTATATCAGGTTGTACATTAAGCTTAAACGAGTTGTACATTGGTTTTGGAGGGAAAATATATTCGAATTTGGTGCATTAGTAACTTGTACACAGGCCTTACAAGCTTGTACAATTGATTTGTATGTAAACATTACATGTAGTTAGGGTTTTGATATAAACGTTAACGTATGAAATCTGTTTTATAAGAAACGTTTTGAATTATACGTTACATAGATAACATATGGTAAAAATGGAGTTTAAAACATATTTCTTGACATATTATAACTTTTACTTGATATAAACGTTGATGAAATTGGCATTGGTAGGTTGCGTGAGTACGTTTACTTTTGAAATGTAAGTTACGTTACATCATGGATGGTATATAACAAAAATATTCCTGTAAAAATGGTTCTATTAAATATAATAGATGGATAATTTCATTGATGAAAATTGTGGGTTGTTATACTTTGAGCAGGTTAAATGCCGGTCCAACCAGGATTTCTTGGGTCAAATTTGGAATTTTAAGCCGATTTATGACAAATGCAGAGAAATCAAATGAATTATCATTGAACTCATCAAATGAAGTGGGAGGTTCTTCAGCATGCGCAATGATTCGATCCAAATAGTCTATATATAATAAAATATATATCCTAAATATCTCAAATTAATTATAGTATAGAGAGTATCCCGTTTGATATAAAAATTGCTTGAGGACAAACAATCTTTTATCTCCCGGATGTCGTATCCCGACAAGAGGCGAATTTGAAAACCGCGAAAGTACTTTGTTTGATGCTTGAATATCAAATATTTTGGGTTTTTGATTCTATTTCTACTTATGAAACGCAAAAACAAATAAAGGCAAGAAAACAAATAAGGCAATTAAGGATTAAAGCTAAAAACGATAACGGGAATCGAAAAACGCGACTTAGAAACCTAAATTAACAAATTTTAACCCTAAAAATGCAAATTTAATTTTTAAAAGTCCTAAATAATTAAAAATAATTTTATAAAAAAAATTATTTTTTTGACTTTTATTTAATTTTTTATGAATTAAAAACACTTTTAATATAAATTAAACATTAAAAATATTAAACTAATTATAAAAATCTAGAAAAATTACTGAAAATATTAAAGACTAAAACTAATGAAGGAAAAATAAATCTAGCAAATAAGCCCTACAGATAAGCAGTGAAAATAAGCAAATTGGCTTAATAAGCAAAACGGGAATTTAATGAATAAATATTAAATGTAAGCAACATGTAATGAAAAAGACCCAAAGGCGAGTTGGTAGTGGAGAGTGTGTTAAAATGTTAGGCAGTTAAGGTTGAGGGTCCGGGTTCGAGCCTAGGGCTTCCCTATACGGCCTAACATTTCTATTTTGCAAAACTTATTTTTGAAAAAGCTAGATTAGATTAAAATAAGGACTTTTTGTAAAACAACGTTTTCTAAAAACCACTAATAAGCCAGAAATAAGATAAGAAAAAGGGACGGTTTTGCTTATTAACACTAATGACTAATAGAGAAAACTGTTTGGAGTTTTAAGACAAGTTAAGCAAAAGGAAAAAAACTAAATAAGCTAAAACAGGCTTATTCTTATACTTAATAAGCACTAAGACCAAAAATAAGCTACATTATCAGCTAAGAAACTCAAGAAGACAGTAGCACTTAAATAGACAAAAAGGGGCAAACCACCATATTATAAGCTATCTTTAAGGACTAATAAGCAAAAGAAATAAGCTACAAGCTAAAAACAGATGAACACTATGACCTAATAATCATACAAGATCAAAAATAAGCTAACTTATTAAGCTGAAAATCATCTAAAAAAGCTAAAAGACAAATAGCATTTAAACAGATTTAAAGGATATTTGATAGACATCTAAGCTAAGATAAAAGCTAAATAAGCCAAAGGGACAAGCTGAATAACTTAAAACAGATAAAGACCTCTACTCTAAGAACACAAATAAGGAAGATTTAAGCAAAAGGAAAAAGAAAATAAGCTAGAAAAATAAGATTTAAAAAGACAGATATAAAATAGCAGACAACTGACAGAACAGGTTTTAGAACTCAAAAAGGATTTTTATAAACTAGAAACTCAAAACAGATTCATTATAGACTATGACAAGCTAATTTAGTTAATAGCTAACAAAAGATAAGCTAGTCTTTGTCCACCAATCATCTGCAAATTTCAATCATAAAGCTTATCCTTAACACTCCTACACATAGATAATGTTCTCTCTAACCACTCTCCTGTGTGTGTTCTGTCTCTCGTTGTATAACCCCCGCCCCATTTCTATGTGTGACTCACCACCGACACTATCTGTATATAGATAGACACACTCCCTCAATAACTACCTCGCGCCATAATAAGTGACTGAGCCTCAAGTGTGTGTCTCCACTGACAATCGTCTGTCTCCTCACTATCCACTATGACCATATATGTATATCTCTCTCTCTCTCGCTTTAATTCTTATCTGTCCATTCTATCAACTATCCACACTATGAGTACTATCCGTGTGTCACAAAACTTGTCTAGCTAAAATCAAATAGTGCATATACACTCACTCTCTCGGATACACCATGTGATAGTATTGTAAGTGAAATAACCTGATTGTAGTAGATGGTCTAAGTCTGTATAGTTGGATCGGAATCGACTAATAGCCTGATTAGGAGACGTCGCACTAGATATAGATAGAAGTGTGTAAAGATTTGTATAATAAATAATGTCTCGTGAATGTTGTTCTAGTATTACTCTACTAGAGTCAGAATCGCTAAATCCGATGGATAAGTGCGTGTAGATGACAATTCTGCTCTAGTTATGTAGACTGACATCTCACAACAAATGAGTCGCACTTGTAGTGTGATGTATATCAGATAACAATCTGTCAGACATACTAGTAAAAGATAGTACCAAGTGACGTTGCTCTCTCAACATGTTATACAAGTACCACTCTAGGTTACATAGTGTAATGTGTTTTAGATATAGAAGCCAGACATGAGATAGAGAGTAATCCTGCTAATACGCATATAAGTCTATATAGTCCATGTTGTCTCTATCTCACTGTTGTCCACTATCTGCTCAGAGATGGTGTCTCTATACTCTCATATGTACTATTCACGCGGATGTGTGTCACTCTTTTTAGATACTGAACCTCTCGTGTAAAGCAGAGTTACATGATGTCTCTCGAATTTGTGTGATCTATTGTTCTCGAGCACTCTATAAGTGAACGGGATCTCAATATATTGCAACAGTGTAATAATGAGTAAGAGGCTTGACAGGTATTGTCTCGTGTCTTACTCGCTGAATGTCTGTGGTGTAGCTCGCTATATCTTTCATGACTCAATGTGTGTGGGAAGTGTGATTATGTCTAGACTGTACTTCGTAATAACTGATACAGTCCTATGAATAAATTGTATATACAGTCTATTAAGAGAGTCTTTTATCGATCAGTGTTGTAGGCTCTAGCAATGCTAGAAGAGATATAGATAAGAGCACTTTGTATCGTCTCGTCGCTCTCGCGCACAACTTGATAAAGCAAGAAAGTCGCAATCACCAGAGCTCTTACACTCGTTTCTTTAGTGTGATGTGGGAACTGGTAGGATAGCGTTGTAAAGAGATTCCTAATAGATTAAAGCACGAGTATGCTACGTATGTAGGAGGTGTAGGTTATGTGAAGGTTGCTGGGTACCAGAAAGTGTATTTGTTGTCTACTGCGTGCTTTATTGATGTAAGCGTCAGCTGAGGACGCACTATGACTCAAATGTCACTGCGCGTAGAGTGTAGACGCAGAGTAGGACTAACTCGCGAGGACAGATCGTGTTGTGTAGTATTTCTACTGAAAGTGTGTTGTGTTGTCCTCTAACATAAGTACTATATCAGCACGCTCATTGATGGCTCCTGTTGATATGTGATGCGTCTTTACCAAGAGCCGTACCTCTTGTAGAGAGTGTAGTGCGTAAGAGTCTTGGCTAACCAAGCTAGAATGCTTTCAAAACAGTCTTACCTAGTGACAAATAGAGCCAAATTAATCATAAAATCAACACCTTGTTTACACATTAAAAGACTAAGCTTAATAAGGCTTATTAGGACACTAAAAGAATGACAGATTCAAAATTCTTATGAAATAGACTTGAAAACTTAGTTAAACTAATATTAAACTTACTATACTTAATTCTAAGACTTATTATGAGCTTATTAAACCTAATCTAATGACCAAAATTAGCACAAGCAGTTTTAACTACTTGTGCCAAACACCCCTTTAAAATCCTTAAGTCTAGATTTAAGCTAAAACAGATTCATATAAGTCTTAAAAACTCAAAATAGATTAAGCATTATGCATTTAAAGGACAAGTAAGCAAAAACTTATAAGAAATAAGCACTGAATTAAGCTGAACTAAAATAAGCATATTGTTGGATTTTCTAAAACTGTTTTGAGTAAAACTTTATAAAACTTAAAAACAGATTATACTAAACTTTAAACTAGATTCAATAAGCTATATTAAGACTAAATAAGCAAGGATTAAGCAAGAATAAGCAGTAAATAAGCAAAACATAAAATAAGCTTTAAAAGTAAGAAAGTGTAAGTACCTTTGTCCTATGCTCTAAACAAGGACAATAAGTGCTCAAAAGAGCTTAATCTAAAGCTCTAGCCTAAGCTAGTGAGTAACCATAAGCCCATCCATGTTTGGCTTATCATCCATAAGAGAGCTTATTTGACTAAATTTTGGGAAGATGAAGTAGAGTGGCTTATTCAGTTAAGCTATTAGAAAGCTTAACTGAATAAGTTAAAGCTTAAATGAGTAAAAGAGCTTATTGCTTATGACATCCAAACACATTTTAAAGTAAATTGCATAAATGTAAACTGAATTTTAAGACAGGAATTTAAGAAACAGAATTTTATAAAATAAAAAAGGAAATTACATTGCTGAAAAGGAAATTGCATAAAATAAATGACAATAAGCTGGAAAAATAAGCTATAAGCTAATTTACACTACTCTTATTCTAACCCTACACTAGATGCCTCTCTGTGTGTGATATCCTCTTCTATTTATAGCACCATGAAGAAGCTTCTAGCCCATGAGACGCTCCTCAACCCATTCAATCTTAGCCCTTGATCTTCAATCCATTACTTGTGAGCCATTGATCACTCTTCCATGTCTCATCAACCAATCATTGGCCTTGGGATTGCCAAGGTGGACAAGTAGTGTCATAGGTGGTAGGATTTCCTTCTAGAAGTGTATTAAGCGTGGGGTGAAGAGGTTTAACCTGCGTGTGTATGTGTACAGGGTAAATGGGATTAAGGAGGGAAAAGGGTAAAAGATAAACAATATCTTTAACTCGGGTTGACCTATTTTTATAAAAGGGTGACATGGGTCAGGTTATTGGGCTTGGGCTTAATTTGGCTAGACATAGATATGAATTGGGTTTAGGATTTATAATAAATGGGTTAAGGCTTATGGTTAATAAGTATAACCCTTAATGGGCTGACCCGACCTATTAAAATGGGTACGGGTTGGCCCATTAAAAATGTATACGCCTTTGGCTTCAATTTTTTGTGCTCATTCCATTCCCGTGCTCGGTTTTGTCCGTTTTGCATTATTATAGTCCTTTTGTGGATATTCGTTACCTGCACAACACAATAACCAAAACAAACATATACACTGTATTTTTTATCTGTTTTAGGTCATTTAGGGACGTTTTATTAGGTAAAAGGTATGTGTATTTAAGCACATACCAAAATCCCCCCGACTAAGCTATTGCCGTGTCCTCACGCAATGATATAGGAAATCACTAGATTTGAAACACCCCGTTTTATCATTTTTATGCATTTATTATTATTATTTACACATATCACAACTTTAAGGATCCTGGAATACTAAAAGGATAAATTCATCGTCCTTGATTTTTCACCCACCCCAAATTAATCTTAAAAACAAAATCATTGTTAATTACAAGTTGAGATGCTCACACTACTCATAAAAGTTAATTGTGTATGCATAGCTACTTTCCGCTCCCTTATTTCCTAGATCCTCCAAACGTTTTATTCTTATTATTGGTGACAAATAAATTAATGTCTTATTCACATAAAGTAAAACCCGATTTAGACCATAATTAGTTTGAAATCCTTTCGTAAAGAGACGATATGGTGAGAATAAGGTCCACATTAAGGTTCTAAATTCGCATGATTTAGGGGTTATCCTTTTTATTTCATCCGAAATAACTCAACTACGAGTCCAGAGACGGAGGCTTTATTTAGATAATCCCGAAGTTGAAATTTGGCTTTATTATTTTTATTGCAATATTATTAAACCTCCCGGTCCTTTAAACAACTGCCACATCGGTATGCGAGCCGGCCATGGTCCAGGAGTCTTATTTCGACCAGGAGATCCTCGACCTTTTAGAAGGCTGCAACATCGGTTGTGAGCCGGCAAGATGCGTCAAACTTTTATCAGTCTCGGATTATTACTATGTGCCTTATTTAGAAGACTGCCATATCGGTTGTGAGCCGGCAAGAGACAGTAAACTTTTATCAACCCACAGTTTTATTATTATTCTTATTATCTCCACCCTTTAAACGACTGTCACATTGGTATGCGAGCCGACTATGATCCAGAAGTCTAATTTCGGCTTCGGTTTATTATTACATAATTATTATTATTATTCAGCCAAATTTTAAGTCCTGTGGTCTTTTAACTACCTAGACAACGGTAGCGAGCCGTCAAGAATCGGTAGCCTATTTCCCCACAACACTGACAAAACCTCGATGTGTACCTTAATTTCACCAGAAGGAATCTCTACGAAGGGATCTAAACTAAGAATCGTAAAAACCTAAAGTAACTTTATTTATTCAACAATTATATAATGTTTATTAAGCTAATGGGAGCAAAAAGCCACAATTAACTTCTATGAGCTCTTAAGATTTCCAACTAATCCTTGCTTAGCATCAAAACTTATATAAAACTCTATCATTTTTTGTTTTTCGCAAATTTAAAACCTTAAAAAGATCCGAGAATGCTTAGTCTTGAAAGCTAAGGGGCAAGCTAGAGCGCAACATGCTCGATCAAGTCAAAATTTATTCTTATAAAGACAAAAATTCGTGTCAAAACACTTATTCTATTTTTGAAAATTTTTGGCATATTTTTGGTATTTTTGGTGAAAAAAACAGGGTTACGTGAAGACAAGGCAAATGCAAGTAAAATCGAATCGAAAGACCCCCCCCATACTAGAACTACATATTGTCCTCAATGTGAGACTGTCACCCCCATACTAATATTAAGGCATAATCCAAATATTAAGGGGTCTCTACGCAAATCTAAAGCCGTTTATTAATTATGCTAATAGATAAACGTTAAATCAATAATATCTAGGATATCAGATTCCCATATATAAGGATGCGAAGGATTGAAGATCGAGTGAACGATGGACAAAACCATGAGCACGAGAGTCTTCAAAATCCGGGAAATCCTGGACATAAAACACAAACACAAAACACGAGAAAGGAAGAGTCGAGCCTCCTCACATCACACTTATTCATTAATATTATACTAATATATTACTAGTAAGGATAAGCATGGGTTTCCATCCACGAAGCGCTTATTTTTGTTAACCGAGTCTTGAGCCTGACTCGATCCCCATACTTGATTTGGTGAAGGAGGATAGAAATGGAGATAAGGAACATCCAAGATAGGAATGTCCCCTCCATAAATCATCATCGGACTTTCAGAATCATTAATAAGCGGAAAAACTTTAAAGCCCCGATGAGATAGAAGAGGAGGAGATTTCTCTTCTTTTAAAATGAGAATTCTAGGATTGAAAACTTTGTCCTCATTTTCGGATGAAAATGGAAGCAAAGTGTCAAACACTGGATAATGGGTAGGATGGGTGGGTAAAACATTAGGCACATGAACATAAAGTTCTCTTGTCGAAATATCAGAAATATCATCCACCACTTTTGTAGTTACATCTCCCGAATTGCGCTAAATATTAAAGTAGATTCCATCATCATCCGGTGGTTTTTCAGGAGGACGAAGAGATGATTGAACATTATAATGATCAAAGTGGAATGTTTCATACTCAGGACATGAAAGGGAATCTTTGTTAAGCAATTCTTCGAGAAAAAGAATATCCCCCTCTGAGTCATAGTCGTCATTCTTAATACCTGGTGGTATCGAGTCATCCAGAGCAAGAAATATATCGATCTCCTCCATAAGAGAGTCAGTATCCTCGACGGGGATAGGAGATGGGGAGAAAGACTCGATAATAGCATCAGGAATCTCATAATTAAGTTCTTCCAGAGAGTGAGGAGATGAATCATCATTCAACAATTTTTCAATTAGACGAATATCTTTTTCCGGATCGGCTTCAACAATTCCTGGTGGAATTGGATTGATAGGAGCGAGTTCACCGGCGAACTCCTTGATAAGAAAAATTATCGAATTAGCACGATTAAGAAAAGATTGTATTGAATCGGGTATGGCATCTAAGTGATCAATTTCTTTTCTCGATGAAATAAAAACGATATCATCTAAATCCTCATTCTTAGAAGAAGAATCATCACAAACGGGCATATCACACTCACTTTTGTAATCAGTTAAATCCTTGGACTCACTTGGGATTGGAACAAGGTCCTCAATACTAGACTTTATGAATTCGTCTGATTCCTTTTCAGGAATAGTGCTAAGTTCCTCATTCCCCATGATGAGAGAGTCCTCGGGCTCCAAAGTCGATAAAACGGGTATGATTACAAAAGACAGAGGTATTTGAGAATCAATTTCATTCAAAGGAATAGTACTCTCCTTGTAATCATAGTCGTCGTCGTCATCATAGCAAAAAGATTTAAAACATTGCGAAGGAGAAGTACTAAGATTTGCCACCTACTCTAGATGTTGAAGCTCTTTCTTTTTATTAATCTCAATACTTATTCCATTAAATTTACCATTAAGCTCATCAATCATACTTTCACATTCCCTTCTAAAATGAATATCTATTTTCTCATTTTGATAATCTTTAATCTTAATTTGATTACTTAAACTTAGCATTTCATCTAGATAATGTTGCTTCAGATCCTCCATATCTTGGATACTCATTTCTTGAAAAGGTGATTGAGTGATGCTAGCCGCCTGCTCTTGTTGAAGTAGCTTTTCACAAGATGATTGCATCATTTGAATAAGTTCATTGATCTTTTTCCAATTAGGGTTCTCTTGAATATTCGGAGGTTGAGGATTGATGGAATATTGCGGGGGTTGGTCAAAACTGGAATAGCTAGGATTAGGTTCAAAGTTGTTTTGATTCATCGGTTGACACTGAAAACTTTCATGAGGACCCCCACAATTGTCACAGCAAAGATATTGTTATGGAAAACTCAGTGAATTTTGTGGATAATAATTATCACTAAAGTTTTGATTGTAGCTCGGTTCCTGCTCATAGACAAGCAAAAACTGAGGTGGACAATCATAACCGTAGTGAGAATCATTTCCACATAACTTGCATGAGTATGATTCGTACTGAAGTTGTGGAGGGTGGGTGAAATCGTTTGGAAGATCATTGAAAGAATTCGGATTCGGATCATCAATGGATGAGTTTTCATCTCTTGAAGGGCAAAACGAACAAAATCCTTCACTAAGAGCATATCCACAATGCCATTGGTTGGATGAAGATGTTAGGGGCTGTGAAGGTGGGTTAGAAAAATCGGGAGTTTGATTAAAGTCATATACGGGTTCATCTCCGAAACTCACATTGGTACAATGCCGACAATTTCCACCGTTAAACGGACCTCCACACCACGAGCATCTTGAAAACCAAGACATTTTGAAGAATTATCAGATAAAAAGGTTAAGAAAATAAGAATTAAATGAATAAGAGGATAGAGAAGAATATTTATAGATTTTTCATAAAGAAAAGAAATAAATAAAAATAAGAAAGAAACAATATTTTTGGTAACCGAAAGTCAAAGGTGCACGGTAGCTTTCTAGAAAACGCACAAAGAAGCGGAGGAGCGGGTAAGCGCGAAGCGTTTTTAAAAACCTTCTCCTTTTGGGTCGAAGTTCGTAGGATCGACCCTCCTTATACCTTTCTTATAGTTTGTTAACTAAAGAAGAGTCGTAACGACAATTAACAAACGGTTAATTTTCATATTAAAATAAAAGAAAATAAGAATAGAAGTGTAAAATATTTTTGTATTTTTTATATAAAGAAAACAAAAACTTTCCCGAGGAAAGGATCTTCAAGGCACTAACTACAAATACATAGCGAAAATCGAACACCTCTCCCCGGCAGCGGCGCCAAAAATTTGATTCGATCCAAATAGTCTATATATAATAAAATATATATCCTAAATATCTCAAATTAATTATAGTATAGAGAGTATTCCGTTTGATATAAAAATTGCTTGAGGACAAACAATCTTTTATCTCCCGGATGTCGTATCCCAACAAGTGGCAAATTTGAAAACCGCGAAAGTACTTTGTTTGATGCTTGAATATCAAATATTTTGGGTTTTTGATTCTATTTCTACTTATGAAATGCAAAAACAAATAAAGGCAAGAAAACAAATAAGGCAATTACGGATTAAAGCTAAAAACGATAACGGGAATCGAAAAACGCGACTTAGAAACCTAAATTAACAAATTTTAACCCTAAAAATGCAAATTTAATTTTTAAAGTCCTAAATGATTAAAAATAATTTTATAAAAAAGAATTATACTTTTTAGACTTTTATTTAATTTTTTATGAATTAAAAACACTTTTAATCTAAATTAAACATTAAAATATTAAACTAATTATAAAAATCTAGAAAAATTACTGAAAATATTAAAGACTAAAACTAATGAAGGAAAAATAAATCTAGCAAATAAGCCTTACGGATAAACAGTGAAAATAAGCAAATTGGCTTAATAAGCAAAACGGGAATTTAATGAATAAATATTAAATGTAAGCAACATGTAATGAAAAAGACCTACGGGCGAGTTGGTAGTGGAGAGTGTGTTAAAATGTTAGGCAGTTAAGGTTGAGGTCCCGGGTTCGAGCCTAGTGCTTTCCTATACGGCCTAACATTTTTATTTTGCAAAACTTATTTTTGAAAAAGCTAGATTAGATTAAAATAAGCACTTTTTGTAAAACAACTTTTTCTAAAAACCACTAATAAGCCAAAAATAAGCTAACAAAAAGAGACGGTTTTGCTTATTAACACTAATGACTAATAGAGAAAACTGTTTGGAGTTTTAGGACAAGTTAAGCAAAAGGAAAAAAAACTAAATAAACTAAAACAGACTTACTCTTATACTTAATAAGCACTAAGACCAAAAATAAGCTACATTATAAGCTAAGAAACTCAAGAAGACAGTAGCACTTAAATAGACAAAAAGGGGTAAACCACCACATTATAAGATATCTTTAAGGACCAATAAGCAAAAGAAATAAGCTACAAGCTAAAAACAGATGAACACTATGACCTAATGATCATATAGGAACAAAAATACGCTAACTTATTAAGCTGAAAGTCACCTAAAAAGCTAAAAGATAGATAGCATTTAAACAGATTTAAAGGACATTTGACAGACATCTATGCTAAGTTAAAAGCTAAATAAGCCAAATGGACAAGTTGAATAACCTAAAACAAATAAAGACCTCTATTCTAAGAACACAAATAAGCAAGATTTAAGCAAAAGGAAAAAGAAAATAAGCTAGAAAAGGAGATTTAAAAAGACAAATATAAAATAGCAAACAATTGGCAAAACAGGTTTTAGAACTCAAAAAGGATTTTTATAAACTAGAAACTCAAAACAGATTCATATAAGTCTTAAAAACTCAAAACAGATTAAGCACTATGCATTTAAAGGACAAGTAAGCAAAAAATTATAAGAAATAAGAACTGAACTAAGCTGAGCTAAAATAATCATATTGTTGAATTTTCTAAAACTGTTTTGAGTAAAACTTTATAAAACTTAGAAACAAATTATACTAAACTTTAAACTAGATTCAATAAGCTGTATTAAGACTGAATAAGCAAGGATTAAGCAAGAATAAGCAGTAAATAAGCAAAACATAAAATAAGCTTTAAAAGAGAGAAAGTGTAAGTACCTTTGTCATATGCTCTAAACAAGGATAATAAATGCTCAAAAGAGCTTAATCTACAAGCTCTAGTGTTAGATATTAGAAAAAGACTCGGTCACCCCGTGTATTTTACTGTTTATCATAGCTCGTAGTTTAATAGTTAATCGTATGATTTTCAGTTTTGAACCGAGTATTAATACCCTGTATTTGTAAGAACTATAAGTACCTCTTCCAACTTTGGAAGAGGTAGCTAGTCATTATTCATTTTCCATTTTACACATATAGTTTCTCTCTCTAGAAAACATCTCCATGTGTTTCTCTCTCTAGAAACTAGCCAAATCCAAGAATCATAAACGGGGATGTGAAAAGTGATATCCTACAATTGGTATCAGAGCTATGTGGTGATTTCGTGAGCTTGTGTGCGTTCTGATCTTGATTAGATCGTGTTCTTTAGTTACTTTTTGGGTTTTTGGTTCGAAAATCAAAACTCAGACTCAGATTTTTTAATCTTAGATGTGTTTTGTTTGTTAAGTTTTTTAAGCAAATCTAGGCATAATATAACTAGTTTGTGCAAGAAAAATCAAGTCAATTCAACGAAAAAAAGTGTGAGTTTTTGTAATTTGTTGGAAAAATACGTGTTTTACTCGAAAGTTTAACTTTCAGTTAGAAGGAAGCGAAATATGCCAGGTTTGAATCAACGAAGATATTACAAGTTGATCCAAGCGTAAATAAGAATTCACGCGAATATGCATTTGTCAGAAGCGAAATTATGATTATTTTTTCTTTAAGCAAATAGACAGATTTCAAACGAAATTGTTAGTTTTTTCAAACAAAAAAAATATGACAAAAGAAAGGTTTTTCTCCAAGCAATAAGTAATGTTTTCATCAAGCGAAACATTCTAGTCATTAAGCGAATATGTTGATTTTTTCCAAGCGAAATATGTCAGCTAAAATCTTAATTTTTTCTAATCGGTTTTCTTACTTTGTTAAAATCTCGTGAAATATTTATTTCTCGGATTTCAGTTTACAGATCGTATAATCTCGTGGAATAATTACTAGAATCACATCTAAAACATATCTTTAACACAAGTCTCCTTTATCATAGATCTAAATCAAAACTTATATCATTTCAACACAAATTCAAGATGTCTAAATAATGTCGAAGATATCCAGTATGCCGGTTCCGAATACAGACGCTCACTAATTCTTGACAGAACAGATTTTTTGAATTCTTGGCAACAACAGCATTCGACAGTATGTCTTGGAAAAGATAATGGAAGATAAACATTATGAAATCGATTAAGAAGGTCCATTTCAAATGGAATGGTCATCTCAAACTGTTGCTGAATAAACTGAGGGTGCACCTACAAACTTTGGTCCAAGAACGTGCTAGAGTCTTTACAGACCTTACCCGCTGAAAGAAAAAGAAAGGTACAAATCTGACATTTTGGCTACGAATATCATACATCAAGGTAATACCAAAAGACATCTACAACACCACATCAACTACTATACTGACGCTAAAGACATTTGGGACAATGTGAAGATGATTCTGTGAAGGTTCTGAGTTAACAACGAGATGACAGAATCACAATTATACGATGAATTTGAACGCTTCCTTCAAATCAAGGAGAGACCATATTCATGTTTAACTAATGGAAAGGTTAACGAATCTCATTAACGACATGAGAAAACATCAAGATGAACATGTCCGAATGCAGCTTCACTCTAATTTTAACAACATGTACCCTGAATGGAGCAAATACATAACTGAAGTCCAAACTCAATATAGGTTGAAAGAGTATAACTTTGATCAGTTGTATGCTTATTGAATGCAACAAAGGTGCATCTAATGTAACAGAATGATGATGGAAAGGTTCACTCAAACCAACTGAATGATCCTTTGCGCTCTAGAGTCTAATGCCACGATTCAGCAGTATCCAACTCAGTCATCCATGTCCTCAATCCATAAATCAACCATCTCCCTGCTGTATAAATTTTCAACTGGACTCAGGAAGTTCTTCAACTGAAAACTTGATTGAAAGTTTAACCAACTCACTTTCCCTCCTCACTCAATCATACAAATCGAATTTTCCTCAAACAAACAATCAACTCAGAACCTCTTCCAATACAAGGAACAAAGCTACAGTTCAAGATGGTAGAATTGTTGTTCAGGATGTTCGTGGTAGATACATTGCGAATAATCAGGGATGACCATTTCAGAGGAATAATGTAAGAGGAAATGCAGGAGCTAGGAATGCAGGAGGTCAGAACAGAGTTGGCAATGTGAATCCTGATCAAGCTAAACCCATTAAGTGCTACAAC
The DNA here is from genome assembly GCA_026074375.1 of Tanacetum coccineum. NCBI lineage: Eukaryota > Viridiplantae > Streptophyta > Magnoliopsida > Asterales > Asteraceae > Tanacetum > Tanacetum coccineum. The sequence continues at coordinate 32,335 of BQNB010017232.1, forward strand.
TGTAATGGACTTGGGCACATAGCACAAGAATGTCCTCGGCCAAAGCGACCTCAGGATTCAAACTACTTTAAGGACAAGATGCTGCTAATGCAAGCCTAGGAGAATGGTGCAGTTCTGGATGAAGAACAATTGTTGTTTCTTGCAGGAGAACAGGTCACCAACTTTGATGATGATGTGGATTGATGGTAGTTTTATATACTAATAAAATATACGATATAATACCACAAGAGCAATTAAGAAAATTCCCTAAGGAAAATTCACTCTTAAAAGATATATATATAATATATAATACGTATCTTTAACTAGGAAGTATGATCACCCGGGTCGTTTCCCCAACGACTTGTGAAATTGAAACAACATTTTAGCTTTGATTATGATTTGAATGAGAGAAAAGATATTTTTGAGTATTTACTACTAAATTAAAGCAACAATTAAAATAAACAATTTAAACACTTAAACAATTAACGGGAAATGAATAAAACGCGACAATTAAGCAAATACACTAAATTAATTCCTAAAAATGCAAACTAAATTTCTAAACCTAAATTAGGACAAAAGAAAAACATTTTTTTGATTATTTTTGAATTTATTATGAATTAAAAACTATTTAAATCTAATTAAATCCTAAAAAATAGCAAATTAAGTCCTAAAAATTTAGAAAAATGATTTTTAAACTTAGAAAAGTCTAAAATAACATAAAAACTCAGAAAACTATTTTTAACTATTTTTAAAATTAAATTCCTATTTTTAAAATTAAAAATAAAAGCTCAAAGATGAAAATTAAAATCTAAAAGGTGTAAAAATGATTTTACTGAATGTAAACCTAAAAGTAATTTTTATAAAACTAAAAACTATTTTTTTGTAATTTTCTGAAACTTTTTTCTATTTTTTATGTATTTTCTAAGAATAAAACCTACGAAAAATCCTAGAAATCAATAAAATAAAAGGAAAAATCTGAAAAATTCAGGGAAAATCTAAAATGCAACGAAGATTAGAGGAAAAATAAAAAGAAGGTGTCAGCTTAACTAATAAGCTCAATAAGCCCGTAGTTAAGCTACGGCTTATTAACTAAGAGGAAGGTGAAAATGAGTTTAAAGATTAAATGGAAAGAGAAGAGGTTGGATGAGCTAATGTAGCACAATGGTAAAACGTATGGGCATGTGAAGGAGAGGTCTAGGGTTCGAGGCAGGCAAACCCCCTTTTTACTTATTTTTTTATTTTTGCTTATTTTTGAAAAACAAAAGTTGGAACTTAAAAAGGACTTAATTTTAAGCACTTTTTATAAAAACAATATTAACTGAAACTGAGAAATAAGCTCAAAAACAGCTTAAGAAAAAGCTGTTACAGAAAGTAGCTTTTTGAGGTTCAAAAAGCTAATTTTACTAAAAAGCTTGTACTAGCTTAAATATAAGCTCAAATTGAAAACCAAAAGTTGTTCTAGGTAGCTTATGATGTGCATAAGCTAGTTCAAACAAGCTAGCTTAACTGAAAACACTTAACACCAACTGAATTTGAGGATCAAAACAGCTAATTCAAGAACAAACTCAAAAAGCTCAAAATTAAGAAAAACTCAAATGCTCAATAAGCCAAAACTTAAGCTGAGCTTAAGAAAACTAATTATCCTAACTTTAATCTATAAATTCAAACAAGAAAATCAGATACTACAGCTTAAAAATCTAAAATTAGAAGGCTTAATATTATTACTACTGTCTTTGGAATTTTTGGCTTTTTAATGACTTTTAAAACTAAATTCACCTAAGAAAATGAGCTATAAAATGGAAACTAAAGCTTAATCTATCTAAAGCTATATCTAAACTAAAAGCAAACTGAATTTTAAAACTTAAATCTTAAAATTACTAGCTGAAATGAATCCAAGAGTGACAGCAGTGGTAACTTGTTACCACTGCTAGTGCAAATGACAGAAGGCAAGACACAAATGTGCAGGTATCCTAGAGGGGTAACCTGCACTTAGACACTCTACTTGAGTATGGCTAAACACAAATCAAGCACAAACCAAGCCTTAAGTAGCTTGGTTCAAATTTTTCACAAGGAAAATTCCTCTAGTGCTGAGACAGATTCAATAAGCCACAAAATCATTATAAGCTCAAACTATCTTGGCAAATTTATTTAAAATCTTATCAAATATGCTAATCTAACTAACCAATAAGAAATTTCAAAGTAGCTTTGACTTTTAAAGGTCAAAGAAGCTTAAACCAAACACCCCTTTAGGAATTGACAGATTTTATAAAACATTAGAATCTAAGATCTAATTATCAAAACCTTATTACCAGATCTTAAACAACTTATATTAAACTTAATAAACATAAATCAACAACTGAATAAGCTAAATTCTAAGATCTACACTATAAACTACTTATTTTTGGATTTTTAAGCTTTTTATGACAGAAATGAGAACTCTAAGATTTATGACACTTAAGCTAAAACAGGTGATGAATAAGTCCTAAGTAACAATATAAATCACAAATAAGCAATAAGAAAGCAGATAAGCACTATTAATAAGCCAATAAGCAAATCTAAGCTAATTAAGCAATCATTAAGCTAAAACTGAAAATTAAAGAAGACTTACAATGAGCCTAGCTAAACAAGGCATGAAATGCTCTTAGAGCTTATTCAACAGCTCTGGCTTATTAGAAATAAGCCAGTAATAGTCCTTGAGAGCCCTTCCCTTTTTGGCTCTCCTTCCATAAGCATTTAATCCAATAGCAAAGGTAATTTGAACTGATTCTATGATTTAAGTAGATTATTACTTATTAAAACTCAATCTTAGCTTAGAGACTAAGATGAGCTAGTATGAGCTTATGGAACAATAGCTTAATCATTTGAGAATAACTGAGAGCTTATGAATGTAAAACATATGAGTTGAAAGAAAAGAGAGCTTATAACAAATTTAAACCAAATTTCATTAAAAAACTGAATTACATTACTTAAAAAGAAGTTACAACTGATTTTAAATCAAAATTACATTAAGCTTTGAAAAAAACTACACTAGGCTAAAACTAGAAAAGAAAAGGACATCCCGTGTGTGTGTGATGGGGGTGTTATTTATAGCACCATAGTGAAGCTTCTAAGCCTTTGAGTCTCTGCACGCTCCTCTTATCTACTCTCTTCTCAAAACTCAATCATTGTGAACGAGTAAATTTTAGCCGTTGGATCCATATGCACACTCACACGGATTGCCAATCTGTCATTCTTTGATGGGACAACTTTATGCAAGTGAGTGAGGTGAGAGCACTTAGTGTAAAAATTGAGCTTCACTTGTGCTTTCTCTCTTGTTCACGATCCTTGCTTGAGTCAATGAGCCAATGAGAGCTTTGATAAGACTGAATTAACCTTGCCATTTCATTGTACTACACTTGAATAGACATCCGTACCCTTTAATTTCAAAAAGCCCTTTGATTTACCTATGGTGAAAGCTGGGGACGATGGGTGAATAGTGTTTGGGTTTTCCCGCTTGTTTTAACTGATTTAGGGTAAAATCGTTTTAAACTTTGGAAAAGTGACACAAATGGTCCTTATGGATGTTTATAAAAGGTGTTAGTGTAAAAGATTTTTGTAAATTGCAATTTCAGTCCTTGTGGTTTATAGAAAAGGGTAAATGGGCTAGGGTTTTGGGCTTATGGATCCGGGTGAGGCCCATTTAGGCTTAGGGACCATTTATGGACTTTTCTGAAAGTTGAGGGCCTTAAATGGAATATTTTGGGTCTTGTTGACTTTTGTTGACCAAGATTGACTGGAGTTGACTGTAGATTTGACTTTTTCTGGCTTTGGCTTCCGGCTTTTGTACACTCTTCCGTTCTCGTGTCCGTGCTTGCCCGTTTTTGACGCGCGTAAACAGGAGATGATAACCGAAAACACTTGTGTCCAATAAAAATTAACCATTGTATTCGTAAATAGCTTTAAGTACTTAAATCCATAAGTAGAAAAGAGTGTGATATAAATCAAGTAATTGAGTTTGTAATGAGTATGTAAACAAGTTGTATTGAGCATGTATTCTCCCCCGAGATTTGTAAAGTAAATGTAAAGCAAGTAGAACGATTGACAGATAGGCATCTAATATGCACAACACGAACAGAAGACGAAGCGGCTCGATCGAGAAGTTGCAACTAACCTTAACGGCTAAGTCCCACTAGCCTAGGGTAATGTATTTGGATCTCCCGATGAATGGTTACATCAACGCGACACGTGGATAAAGATTTAGATTTAAAGTTGTAATAGTTTGGTGGTTGGTTAAATAAAATAAATTAAAAAGTAAACGCAAAGTGTATAATATATTCCGTATATATTACATAATGAAAAATGACCAAGTGTATAATTCACATCGTGAATTATATAACAAGACGCACAACCAAAAGAATAACTCGAAATATAATACGCGACATGTGTCACATCCAAAAGGTGTCAATTAAAATAAAATGGTCCAATTATATAGTACTTTCCGAGTATTATATAAGAAAGATGATAAAATAAATGAAACTACATACTTTGACACGCGCCCGGATATCCCCAAATGATTTAGTAGAAAGTTCCTTTATGAAAATAAACACACGTTTTAAAGTTGTGAACTAGGTTGATGAAATCTCTAAAATCATAGCTTATGTTTGATTATCGGTCTTCACGATTTAATATTTCTTAAGACATTTCAAGATAATAAATAAAGTAGATTTGTAAAAGTTTACTAAGCGTAGCAATTTATAAAAATCTCGGCATTACTTATTCGTTTATTTAACGTTTTCCATATTAACAAAAGTTAATTATTTTCCCTCAATTAAATCAATCCATGTTGCAACCCAAACACACCCCTTAAGGTTATAAATCACCAAAAATATATAATATATACTACGTTTATTAACCAATTTAAACCACCATTAACTAATTTAATATATATCTATGAAATCTTGGTATACTTTTTATTGGCCAAATTTTTATATAAACAAAAACGCACCCCTGTGCGGTTTCTGTCGAACCAAACACCCCTTATTGCTGTTAACAGCCCATCCAAACGCACCCTGTTGGCTGCTTATATGCAGATCCAAACACCACCACTGCTGTTTCTGTTATTAACCTTAACTTAACTAACAACCCAATCGGTTGATATTACAAAACCCCATTGCTCCCTATCTAATAAATCCAACGGACCCTTTCGGTGCTACCACAAATCCGACGCACCCTGTTTGGCTGCCAGGACGCGGCAAACAAACACCGTGTCTGCTGTTATAATGCAGCAACCAAACACCCTTTCGATATACGCAAAAACAAACACCTTTTTGGTGTGACCCGAAAACCGACGCACCATGTGGTTCGTCTTTGTCAAACCCAACGCACCCTAAGGTGGGCTGGATAGAGGTGGTGATGATGTTGGTTCGGTGTGGCGGCGGGGTAAGGATGATGGTGGTGACAAGGTGATGTGGAGATGGAGGTGAAGGTGGTAGTGCGGAGGAATTTACCACGATGGTGGTGGTGCGGAGGAAATGGGTTGCGGAGATGGTGAAGATGGTGACATGGTGTTGATGATAGATTCGGTGGTGATGTGGATGATGGTGGAGGGTGGCGTGGCTCGGCTGGAGTAGCCGGAAAATATCGCCGAACAATGGCCGGGAAAAATGGGAGGCGCCGGATTGTTATAGAGAGAGAGAGAGGATGAAGATGAGGCTAGGTTAAATAAATGAGTATGACCTAATTCCTTAACTTATACATATATATGTGTATGAAGTTATATAAAAAAGATATGACAAGCCTTGGATAGCCTAGGGTAGATTTTGAAAATATAAACACAAGGACCAATAGTGTAATTTTTGTAAAATATTGGTTCGGGGCTCGTTTAGGCTAATTAATGATTAAATTAAAACACGAGAGTTGCGCCATTGCGTTCCAAATGATTTTCTCATAAAAATGAGTATTTACACGACTAATATTTTATAAATATTTTTATAGAATTTATTTAAAACGTTTATTATTCATTTATATATTTTTCCGAACGGACAATTATTCCGGTGGCCGGAAAACTCGGTCGGACCAAAAGGGGGCGCCGGAAATGTTTATGAGGTGGTGGTGTGTTTGTTTAGGGTTATAATGAGATGATATTATATATATATAGTAAAGTTGTAAAAAGAAATGACAAGGGTATAATAGATTAAGGTGTAAAGTGTAAATCCACAAAATAACTTGTAAATAGTTTCCACATGGAACGCTAACAGTCGGTAAATTTTGCTTATTTAATGAATTCCGGGACTCGTTTAGGCTAGTTAACGATCGAGTCAAAACACGAAAATTGCGTCGTTGCTTTTAAAATAGTTTTTCTAACGAAAATGACTATTCACTCGACTATTATTTTATAAATGTTGTTATAAAATATATTCAAAATGTTTATCACTTATTTGGTATCCTTTGGTGTCGCGGGCATGCTTTGCCCATACAAGTGAAATTTTATTTTGAACATTCGCGTTTTTAAATAAACGCTTTTGCATAAAAATATTAAATAATTTATTAAATATCCTTATTTAATAAAAAGTGATAATTAAATATCAATTTAATTATTTTTGAGTCGGTACATATTGATTTCAAAATTTTTGCGAGTGCATTTTAGTCCTTTTCTGCTTGGTTTCAGGTCTCGGACCAAACTAAAAAGTTGTCCGGAATGTCGTTTTACATTAAATTGCTTCTGAGTCCGAGTCGTTTGTTCCTCAACCAATGTCACTACGGTGATTTCCATGTTAACGTATTGATATCATGAGCTTAGGGCAATAATACTGTTTTTCCATGATAATTGTATATGCAATTATTACAAACTATGGGTGTATAACAACGTAACCCACTACTGAACTTGTATTCAGACTATTTATCATAAACCTATGAATTTCACTCAACCATTGTGTTGATCTTTTTAGCATGTTTATCTCAGGTAATTGAGCAACTTATGGCACGGAGTGGCACGGACTTGAAGATGGCTAAACTGTTATCATTCAAACTTTATGTTTCTAGATTTTAAGACCTCTCTTTTGTAAAACTCTGATGAATAAATGAATGATAACTAAATTTTTCCAAAACGTCTCTTTTGAGTTATTTTCTATGATTATGACTGTTGTACTATGAAGTAATACCCCAGATTAGCTTCTGCTGCTATATTTGTAAAAATAGGGGTGTTACAGATTGGTATCAAGAGCCATGGTTATAGAGAACAAGGTTAAAACCTTAACTATAACTACTTTTTTTTCCATCCAAGAAAGTCCTCCGTGCCGCTACATCTTCCGAATAGTACGTAAAGATACATAACTATTACACTATTATATAAATAACTTATACTATTTTACTGGGTTGTTATACAGTCATGTCTTCCCCCACCTATCCTACCCCATCTGATGTTGATGAGGAATGCACTTTTCCCTCTGCAAATATTCTTGGCTATACTTCAACCTTACCAAACTATTTCCCAGCCACACCGGGAAACATCTCCTCTGACTTTTTGGAAAATTCTAAGAATGATGAAATCCCACCTGTATTCTTACCTTTTTACAATAATCCATATCTGAAGAACACACAAGCATTTTATGCTAAGGAATCACCTATTCCACCACCAGGTCCTATTACTCCACCAGCTATTTTGACTCCATCTTCGGTATTACTACCATCACTACTGTTTGATCCCCGATATTTCTTTGTTCCTGAAGAATTATTACCACTTAAGAAGAAAATCCATCCCCCATCTTCTTCCTCAACTACATTATCTAATTTATCTCGGAAGCAAGCCTGTATCCTAGTACCGCCATCTTTCTCAACTTATGCTCCTACCCCACCTCAGATATATGAATTAGGAAAAAGTTCTATCAAGATGCATGTAGAACACCATGAGAAACAAATTGAAAGTATTTTGAATTACTTAGAAGAACTCTCTTTTCACTATATTAAGAAAATAGAAGAACGACTGGTGAATGATTGGATAATCATACCAAGAGATTTTAATGAAGTAAAAACCAAACTTAAGGAAGCTCGCGCATAGATACTTGAACTACTGAAGAAGCATATGGGACAGAGAGACAAGATTGCTTTTATTCACTTTAGGATTTCTCATTTAGAAATGACCCTTGAGGATATCCAAGATCGCCATCAATTATATATGAAGAATCTTATGGGACACACTTCGTAAACTCCAAGACTACTAGATCAAAACCTTTTCCTTACCACTTTTTATCTAGGGATACGTAACATAAGTATCAACACCTGTCAGATTTTGGGATATGTAAGATAAGTTATCTATAAATAAAGTTGTAATTCCATTTCAACATCATATATGTCATTTCTCGTTATTTCCGTCTTCATCATCAAGAACAACATCATCAATTAGGTCAACTACACCACCACAAGATTATCCATTCGATGAGTCTATCTTTGCAGAGTTAGATAACTCATTATGGATCATACCACGACCACTGGGAAGTGAACCAGTCCCCGAGGAATCTAATAAGTCAAATGCTTGTTTGAATGTTTCATCTCTGAAAATCTTAAATTCCAAAAAGTCTTTGTTATAACATCAAGCTAAAGCAGAAAACAAAAAATATAGCCTTTGTGTCCTCAACAACACAACATTACAATGAGCAGTTAATATTGCTCATGGTGATACAATGCTAGTACTCACTATGTTGTTTAACTCAACAAAATTAAACAACTTGGTGATCTGTCATATGTGTCTTTCATGCAAGTCAACCCAAACGTCACTACATTGGACAATGTGGATTGCAACAAATTCATCTTGATGATTTAGAAGAGATGGATTTAAGGTGGCAGATGGCTATGCTAACAATGAAGGCAAGGAGATTCTTGAAGATAACACTGGAGGAAGTTTTATGAGAATGGTACTGAGACATGGTTTGATAAGTCTAAGGTTGGAGTGTTACAACTGCCTATAAGGGGGACACTTTTCAGGTGAGTGTAGGGCTCCAAGGAACCAAGAAAAAAGGAATAGGAGACCAAGAGGGTTGTGCCCAGTGGAGACAACTACTTCTATTGCTTTGATATCATTGTGATGGTTCTGTTATGATTTGGAGTGATCACTCAGAAGAGGTTATACTAACTTTGCACTCATTTAGCTTACACTTCTACAAGTTCTAACTCTGAGGTATCTACTGATTCAAACTATTCATCATTTGTTTTGAGAAAATGTTTTAAAATTCTTAACAGAAACAAAAATGAACAACTGTTAAAAGGCCTTAAGGACATATAGTTTACATGCTAGCTATTACTTATATTAATCAGTTTAGAGTTGTTAGAACCAAGACTTCTAGTTTATAAGACAAAAATTAGTATGTATTTGGTGGAATATATCAAGGTCTTAAAATGTGAGATTCATTTAAGAGAAGTAGCCATTACAGAGCTTAGGAGGAAGTTGGAACTGGCTCAAAACAAAAAGATGAAAATTATGCTTTACAGTAGAAAAACTTAAGAATTCATCTAAAAGTTTAAGCAAACTAATAGACTGTCAGATAGTTGATAAGGTGCAAACAGGTTTAGTATAATGCTATTCCACCTCCCTATACAGGAAAATTTATGCCTCCAAAACCTGATTTGTCATTCTCTGGTATAGAAGAGTTTGTGAATGAGCCTATAGTTAGTGAGCCTATAGTTAAGAAGTCTGTAGTTGAGACTAGTGAAGCTAAGACTAGTGCAGACAAGCCTAAGGCAGTTAAGAAGAATAATGGTGCTCTAATTATTAAGGATTGGGTGTTGATTAGTGAGGCGAAGTGTAGACTCAGGCTAAGATTCAAAAGAAAAACGTTAAACCTAGTTTGCTAAATAGGGTTTGTTAAATCTAAAGAGCAAGGTAAAATCTCCTAGAAAACAACTTGTTAACAGGTAATCAAGATAGGCTGTACACACATAATCCTAGAGGAAAAACAAAGAAACTGGAATAATATGATTTGTCTAGAAAATAGGAAGTAATTTTTGAGGATGATTACAAAGATTGCTAATATGTGTGGAAGTTTTGATCACCTGCAATATGATTGTAATAACCATTAGAGACAGTTTATAATAAAAAGATGATAAAACCTGTATGGAACTATACTCAAAGGGTGAATCACCAAAATTTTTCTAGAATGACTCACACCAGTCTTAAAAGGAACATGGTTCCAAAAGCAGTATTAATAAGGTCTGGCCTAGTATTACTTACTACTGCTAGATCAGTTAATATGCTCAAACTAGAAAACAGGAATAGTGCATGACCTCAATGGGACAAATATTGTTTAATAAAGCATGTTCAACTGTTAGAAGGCCCATTAACAAGAATACAACATTTAAAAACAGTAATTTTAATCAGAGGGTTAATACTGTTAAGGATAAAAATGTTAATGCCGCTAGGCCAAAAGCAGTAGTTAATACTGCTAGGCCAAAAGCAGTAGTTAATGATGTTCAAGGAAATCATGTCAATGCTGTTAAGGCCTCAGCTTGTTGGGTTTGGAAACCAAAGACTAAAGTAATAGACCATGTTTCTAAACACAACAGTGCATCAACCATCCTAAAAAGGTTTGATTATATTGATGCACAAGGCAAATCCAAGTCAGTGATGGCTTGGGTCCCCAAAAGAGACTGATTTTCTTACCTTATGTGCAGGGTAATCCACAACAAGATTTGCAGGAGAAATGAGTGATTGACAATGGATGCTCAAGGCACATGACAGAGAATATGTCCTATCTTACTGACTTTGAAAAAATTGATGGAGGATATGTTGCCTTTGGAGGTAACCCCAAAGGAGGGAAAATCACAGACAGAGAGGCTGACATGAACAATTTGGATGCATTTATGCCTGTCAGTCCTATTCCAACTACAAGAGTACACAAAGATCATCCAGTTGAACAAATTATTGGAGACTTGAATTCAGCACCTCAAACAAGAAGAATGATAAAAGGGAAATTTGGAAGAAACTTGGTTTTTTAGGTTCAGTTCATCAAAGAACAATCATAAAGTCTTTCCAAATGCTTGTTTTGCTTGTTTTTATCACAAGAAGAACCAAAAAAAGTTACTTTCATGCTTTTGAAGGATCCAAGCTAGATAGAGGCTATGCGGTTGAGCTTATCATTCAAGTGACAGTGTTTAGACTTTGGTAGAATTACCAATGGAAAAAAAGCCTAGGATATAAATGGGTCTTCGGGAATAAAAAAGATGAAAGAGGAATTGTGAATAAAAAAAGCAAGATTGGTTGCTCAAGGGTTACACACAATAGAAGAAGTGGATTGGACTTGATTGAAGTCTTTCCCCCTGTTCGCAAGAATTAATGCAATTTAGGCTATTTTTAGTATATGGCCTCATTTAAGACTTGTGGTTCAACCGGATGTCAAGAGTTCTTTCTTTATGGTAAGATTAAAGGTGGTAAGTCTATGTTTTGTCAAACATCAGGATTTAAAGATCCAGGACTTCCCTGATAGAGTATACAAGTTAGAATAGGCTCTTTATGGACACATCGAACTCCCAGAGCTAGTATGAACCTTGTTAACTTTTGTTAGACATTGGGGGGTTTTTTTCAGAGAGGAAAGATAAACAAGACTATTGTTTATTCAGAAGGGACAAAGGTGATATTCTGTTAGTTAAGTGTATGTAGATGATATCATTTTTGGCTCTACAAAGAAGTCATTATGCACTGAGTTTGAGAAGATGATGCATATGAAGTTTCAGATGAGTTCTAGGGAGATCACATTCTTTCATTAGATGCAAGTATAAACTGAAGATGATGGTTAGATTTTTATCAGTTCAAGCAAGTATGTGAATGAGATTTGAAGAAAATTTGGTTTCTACTAGATATCAATGACAGGCAAAGCACACATATGGGAAACTCAAAGCTTTGCTCAAGGATAAGATGGTGAAGTTGTGGATTTTCATTTATATAATCATTGATTGCTTCATTGATTGTATTTTCTTCTTTAAGACCTATTATTATCGTTTGCTGTGTGTGCCTTGTGCAAAGGATACAAGTTCATAACCCAAAATATTTCCATCTTCTTTGCTGTAAAAAGGATCTTATAGGTTACTTAAAAAGTCAACTAAAATTGGGTCTTTGGTATCCAAAAGATTCACCTTTTGATTTGGTAGCATACATTAATAGTGATTATGCTGGAGCAAGCTTGGATAGGAAGTCTACAATAGGAGGTTGTTAATTTCTTAGAAGTAGATTGATTTCATGGCAGTGCAAGAAACAGACTGTGGTTGCAAATTCCACATCATAAGCTATATATGTAGAGATTTCAAGGTTGCTGTAGATAAGTGCTTTGGATTCAGAATCAATTACTTGATTATGGAATATTTCTTGCATACCAAATTCTTTATTGATAAATAACAGTACAATTTGCGTATTAATATTCTATTTTTATTTAAATAAACAAGCATATAGAGATCAGAGCATCATGTCATTAGAGATTGCATTTGAAAATAAATTGATCTCAAATGTTGTTAAAAAAATCCTACTGACAAATGTTTGTAGATTTGATTTACAAAAGCTTTTGATGTAAGTAGATTTTAATATTTGATTGCTAGTAGTTTAATGTTAAATCTCTAAAATCTTTTATCTCTTTACGTTTTTGTAGAGTTTTGTATGAATTAGTATTGTTATTCATGTCATTAAAAGTCTGGGCTTCTACTTTAAGTTAATTAGTGTTGCTAGTTATACCTTAATACTGCCTAAGTTAGTGCTTGTTAGTTATGACTTAATACGCTGAGCTATAATTAACATTGTGAAAATTGCGAGTAAAAGAATTGAGAGAGTTAGTGAGAATAAAAACATAAAGAGAGATGTGTAAAAACAGAAAGAGTGATTTGGTGAGTGAAAGAGTTGAAAGAAGTGGTGAGTTGAAAAACAGAAAGAGAGAATTATAAGTAAAAAGAATTAAGAGAAATCAAAAACAGACAGAGAGTTTTTGTGAGCTAAAATGTTAATTTGATGACGGAAAAGCTGATTAGAATAGAATTGGAGTTAATGCTGGTGATTCAAAGTTAATGCTGCTAGGCATAAACTTACTGCTGCTGGGGAAAGTTAATGCTGCTAGGCATAAACTTACTGCTGATGGGGAAAGTTAATGCTTTTTAGGCATTAACTTATACTGTGGGGAAAGTTAATGCTGCTAGAACAAATACTGCTGCTGGGGAAGTTAATGCTGTGCTAGGCTTAAATACTTAACTGCTGAGCGGAAAGTAATGCTGAAAAAAGGCTAAACTTACTGCTGCTGGGGAAAGTTAATGCTGCTAGGCATAAACTTACTACTACTATTGAAAGTTAATGCTGCTAGGCATAACTTACAACTGCTGGTGAACGTTAATGCTGTTGAGGGTAGTTTCATAAATACTTCGATTAAGGGTTTCATTCACTCATTTAATCAATTTCATTCAATCATATACTCTCTAATCACAAACCTTCTCAGTTTCATCATTCTTCATCAAAACCCAACACAAGACAACCTACAGATGCTGATACTCATAATTTAGTCGCGTTTTTGGCTAAACCCGCTAAAAGTGAAGGGTTTGAGAAGATAGTGGATTTTCTTAATGCACACACTATCAAGTATGCACTAAAGGTTAATCCTACGATCTATACTTACGTGCAGATTGAACAATTCTCGGGATTACTGCATGGTGAAAATGTCAATGGGGAATACAGTTTCAAGCCCTAGTAGATAGGAAGGAACGATAATATTACTGAAGCATAGAGTTAGACGTGACCTTCAACTGAATGATGAGGAAGGTACGGATTGCTTGCCAAATGCTACCATTTTTGAAGAACTTACAAGGATGGGGTATGAAAAACTTTCACAAAAGATTACAATTTCTATATGGCAACTCTTTTCTCCTCAATGGAAATTTCTTATTGCATAACGTTTGTCAATGCTTATGTTTGCTAAGACTACTGCTTGAATGAATTTGTAACACTATGGCTTCTGCCTATTATGGCCGATACAAACCAAAAGTTTAACTTTTCAAAGTACATATTTGAAAGTATGGTGAAGAACTTGGAGAATGTGTCTGGTAAATTCTTGATGTATTCAAGGTTTGTTCAAATATTTTTGGAGAAACAACATGAAGGGATGCAAAGTCACAAAAGGATTTATGTTACACCCTCTCACGCTAAGAAGATTTTTGGAAACATGTGAAGGGTAGGGAAAGGCTTTTCTGGAAGGGACACACCCTTATTTCTTACAATGATGGTACAAGCTCAACAAGAACAGGGTGAAGGTTCAGCAGTTCCTACTGATCCCCATCACACACCCACCATTATTCAACCATCAAACATATCAACCGTCAATTGAAACAAGATCAGACGTGCCATGAGAAAGGACACTAAGATACCTCAGTCTAGTGGTCCTATGATTATGACTGTTGTACTATGAAGTAATACCCCAGATTAGCTTCCGCTGCTATATTTGTCAAAATGGGGGTGTTACAGAAACACCCTTATTTCCAACCATAGTGGTTCAAGCGCAAGAAAAAATGGGTGAAGGTTCAGCAATGCCAACTGATCGCTATCACACACCTATCATTACTCAACCTTCATCATCTCAACCTTACATAAAACAAAAATCTAAGAGGTCAAAGAGAAAGTACACTAAGGTACCTTAGCATAGTGATCCTACAAATGTAGCAGATGAGACTGTCAATGAGGAGCCTAGTATGCAACTTAAGGAATTGATGGATTTTTTTACCAAATTGCAACAAAGAGTGCTTGACCTGGAGAACACAAAGACTGCTCAAGCTCAGGAGATTACAAGTTTGAAACTGAGAGTCAAGAAGTTAGAGAAGAAAGGAGGGTCAAGAAATTCATAAGATTATACAAGGTTGGTAGATCTGTAAGAGTAGTTTCCTCTGATGAAGCTAGTTTGGGTGATCAGGAGGATGCATCCAAACAGGAGAGGAAAATTCATGATATTAATGCTGATAAAGACATCACCCTGGAGAATGTTCATGATGCTAAAATGTTTGATGTAAATGATTTACATTGTGATGAGGTGTTTGTTGAAAAAGAAGTTCCTGTTAAAGAAGTTAGTGCTGTTGGTAAAGTTAATACTGCTAGCATTGCTACAATAGTTAGTGCTGCTACAATAACTGAAAATGAAATAACTTTGGCTCAAGTACTGGCAGAATTGAAAAGTGTAAAACCTAAGGTTACTACTGCTACAACAGCAACTACTAAAGGAATTCTTCTTCAAGATCCAAGTGAATCAATAACAACAACAAAAACAACAATTCCTTCAAAGGACAAGGGTAAAGGTATAATGGTTGAAGAACCTTTGTAGATGAAGAAGAAAGATCAAATCAGCTTTGATGAACAAGAAGCTATAAGATTACAAGGTGAATTTGATAAGGAAGTGAGAATTGCAAGGGAAACAGATGAAGCCAATGTAGCCTTGACTGAAGAATGAAATGACATTCAGGCTAATATTGACACTGATTATGAATTGGCTTAAAGACTGCAAGCAGAGGAGCAAGAAGAGTTTACTATTTATGAGAAGGCTACACTGTTTCAATAACTCTTAAAGAAAAGGAGAAAGCACTTTACAGCTAAGAGAGCAGAAGAAAAGAGAAATAGACCACCTATAAGAGCTCAACAAAGGAGTATTATGTGTACTTACCCGAAGAATATGGCAGGATGGAAGCCCAAAGATTTGAAGAGCAAGTCCTTTGCAAATATTCAAGAATTGTTTGATAAAGCTTTCAAGAGGGTGAAGACCTTTGTTGACTTCAGAACAGAGTTGGTAGAAGGCACTAAAATGGAAGAAAGTTCCAAGAAAGTAGAGATAGCATAAGAAGGCAGTTCAAAAAGAGAAAATAAAGTTATGCTGTAGTGGGAAAAATAGGCATTGATATTCAAATGATTAATTGCCTGAATTGGAAGATATTGTTTATTCAGATAATGATGAAGATGTCGGTGCAGAGGCTGACATGAACAATTTGGATGCATTTAGGCCTGTCAGTCCTATTCTAACTACAAGAATACACAAAGATCATTCAGTTGAACAAATTATTGGAGACTTGAATTCAGCACCTCAAACAAGAAGAATGATATATGAATTTGGAAGAACATGGTTTGTTTAGTTCAGTTCAGCAAAGAACAAACCATAAAGACTTTCAAAATTGCTTGTTTGCTTGCTTTTTATCACAAGAAGAACCCAAAAAGGTAATTCATGCATTGAAGAATCCAAGTTGGATAGAGGCTATGCAGGAAGAGCTTCTACAATTCAAGCTACAAGAAGTTTGGATTTTAGTGGATTTACCAAATAGAAAAAGGGTTATTGGCACTAAATGGGTCTTCAGGAATAAAAAGGATGAAAGAGGAATTGTGATTAAAAATAAAGCAAGATTGGTTGCTCAAGGGTACACACAAGAAGAAGGGATTGACTATGATCAAGTCTTTGCCCCTGTTGCAAGAATTGAAGCAATTAGGCTATTTTTAGCTTATGTCTCATTTAGAGACTTTATGGTGTACCACATGGATGTCAAGAGTGCTATTCTTTATGGTAAGATTGAATAGGAAGTCTATGTTTGTCAACTACCAGGATTTGAAGATCCAGACTTCCCTGATAGAGTATACAAAGTAGAAAAGGCACTTTATGGACTGCATCAAGCTCCCAGAACTTGGTATGAAACTTTTTCAACTTATTTGTTGAACAATGGGTTTAAGAGAGGAAAAATAGACAAGACTTTGTTTATCAGAAGGGACAAAGGTGATATTCTGTTAGTTCAAGTGTATGTAGATGATATCATTTTTGGCTCTACAAAGAAGCCATTATGCACTGAGTTTGAGAAGATGATGCATAAGAAGTTTCAGATGATTTCTATAGGTGAACTCATATTCTTCTTAGGACAAAAGATTTTGTTCAAGGATGCATAAGAAGTATCAGTCAAGACAAGTATGTGACTGAGATTTTGAAGAAATTTGGTTTTACTGATGTCAAGACAACAAGCACACCTATGGAAACTCAAAAGCTTTTGTTCAAAGATGAAGATGGTGAAGAAGTGGATGTTCATTTATATAGATCAATGATTGGTTCATTGATGTATCTTACTTCTTCAAGACCTGATATTATGTTTGCAGTGTGTGCTTATGCAAGATACCAATCAACCCAAATATTTCACATCTTCATGTTGTAAAAAGGATCTTAAGGTACTTAAAAGGTTAACCAAAATTGGGTCTTTGGTATCCAAAAGATTCACCTTTTGATTTGGTAGCATACACTGATAGTAATTATGCTAGAGCAAGCTTAGATAGGAAGTCTACAACAGGAGGTTGTCAATTTCTTAGAAGTAGATTGATATCATGGCAGTGCAAGAAATAGACAGTGGTTGCAAATTCCACAACAGAAGCTGAATATGTAGCTGCTTCAAGTTGCTGTGGACAAGTGCTTTGGATTCAGAATTAATTACTTGATTGTGGGTACAATTTCTTGCATACCAAAATCTTTATTGATAATAAAAGTATTATTTGCATAATTAAAAATCATGTTTTTCATTCAAAAATGAAGGGCTATAGAGATTAGACATATCTTTATTAGGGATTGCAATAAAAAGAAGTTGATTCAAATGGTTAGAATCATTACTTGTCATGAATGTTGCAGATTTACTTACAAAAGCTTTTGATGTAAGTAGATTTCAATATTTGATTGCTAGTATTGGAATGCTAAATCCTTAAAGTCTTTTATCTCTTTATGTTTTTGTAGAATTTTGTATGAATTATTACTGTTATTCATGTCATTAAAAGTTTCTACTATTAAGTATAATCAGTGATTCTAGGTTATACTTAATACTGCTAAGTTAATGCTGTTAGTTATACTTAATACTGCTGGTATAATTAACATTGTGAAAATTGTAAGAAAGAAGAATTGAGAGAGTTGGTGAGAATAAAAACAAAAAGAGAGATGTGTGGAATAAAAACAGACAGAGAGTTTTAGTGAGTAAAAGAATTGAGAGAATTTATGAGTTGAAAAACAGAAAGAGAGTTGTTTAAAAACAGAAAGAGAGAATTATGAGTAAAAAGAATTAGGAGAAATCAAAAACAGACAAAGAGTTTTTGTGAGCTAAAATGTTAATTTGATGATGGAAAAGCTGATTAGAATGGAATTGGAGTTAATGCTGGTGATTCAAAGTTAATGCTGCTAGGCATAAACTTACTGCTGCTGGGGAAAGTTAATGCTGCTAGGCATAAACTTACTGCTGCTGGGGAAAGT
Organism: Tanacetum coccineum; assembly: GCA_026074375.1. Taxonomy (NCBI): domain Eukaryota; kingdom Viridiplantae; phylum Streptophyta; class Magnoliopsida; order Asterales; family Asteraceae; genus Tanacetum; species Tanacetum coccineum. The sequence continues at coordinate 50,544 of BQNB010017232.1, forward strand.
TAATGCTGCTAGGCATAAACTTACGACTGTTGTTGAAAGTTAATGCTGTTAGGCATATCTCTACAACTGCTTGGAACGTTAATGTGTTGAGGAGTAGTTAACATAAATACTTCGATTAAGGGTTTCATCAAAACTCATTTAATCGTTTCATTCATCTTCATATACTCTCTATCACAAACACTAACTAATTTCTATATTCATCATCAATCCCATTCTACATTGACGGACCTTACAGTTTGCTGATACTTACAATTTAGTCACGTTTTTGGCTAAACCCGCTGAAGTGAAGGGTTTGAGCAGATAGTGGATTTTCTTAATGCACACTATCAAGTATGCACTAACGTTAATCCTACGATCTATACTTCATGTATTGAACAATTCTGGGCTACTGTCAAGGAAAAAACTATCAATGGGGAAGTACAGTTAGTGAAGGGTTTGCTGATACTCACAATTTAGTCGCGTTTTTGGCTAAACCCGCTGAAAGTGAAGGGTTTGAGCAGATAGTGGATTTTCTTAATGCACACACTATCAAGTATGCACTAACGGTTAATCCTACGATCTATACTTCATGTATTGAACAATTCTGGGCTACTGTCAAGGCGAAAACTGTCAATGGAGAAGTATAGTTACAAGCCCTAGTGGATGGGAAGAAGATAATTGTTACTGAAGCATCTATTAGAAGTGATCTTCAACTGAATGATGAGGAAGGTATGGATTGCTTGCCAAATGCTACCATTTTTGAAGAACTTACAAGGATAGGGTATGAAAAACTTTCACAGAAGCTAACTTTCTATAAGGCATTCTTTTCCCCATAATGGATATTCCTTATTCATACCATTTTGCAATGTCTAAGTGCTAAGACTACTGCATGGAATGAGTTTAGTAGCACTATGGCTTCTGCAATTATCTGCCTAGCTACAAACCAAAAGTTCAACTTTTCAAAGTACATATTTGAAAGTATGGTGAAGAACTTGGATAATGCTGGTAAATTCTTGATGTATCCAAGGTTTGTGCAAGTATTTTTGGAGAAACAACTTGAAGGGATGCAAAGTCACAAGAGAATTTATGTTACACCCTCTTATACTAAGAAGATTTTTAGAAACATGAGAAGGGTAGGGAAAGTCTTTTCTGGAAGGGACACACCCTTATTTCCTACAATGATGGTACAAGCTCAACAAGAACATGGTGAAGGTTCAGCAAATCCTACTGATCCCTATCACACCCACTATTATTCAACCATCAACATCTCAACCCCAAAAGAAACAAAGATCAAGAAGGCCAAAGAGAAAGGACACTGAGGTACCTTAGCCTAGTGGTCCTACAACCAATGTTGCAGATGAGGCTGTCTATGAGGAGAGGGATGACAGTTTGGAAAGGGCTGCCACTACTGCTACTGGCTTAGATGCAGAGCAGGATAGGGGTAACATCAATAAGACCCAATCCAAGGCAACACCTAATGAACCAAGTTCCCCAGGAACTAGTTCAGGTGGTGGTCCCAGGCGCCAAGAAACCATAGGGGATACAATTGCTCAGACTAGGTCTGAGAATGTATCTAAACTTTCCAATGATCCACTGCTCGCAAGAGGTAACACACTTCGAAGTGGTGAGGATAGATTGAAACTTCAGGAATTGATGGAATTATGTACCAACTTGCAAAATAGAGTTATTGACCTGGAGAACACAAAGACTGCTCAAGCTCAGGAGATTACAAGTTTGAAACTGAGAGTCAAGAAGTTAGAGAAGAAAGGAGGGTCAAGAACTCACAAGCTCAAAAGATTATACAAGGTTGGTAGATCTGCAAGAATAGTTTCCTCTGATGAAGCTAGTTTGGGTGATCAGGAGGATGCATCCAAACAGGGGAGGAAAATTGATGACATTGATAAAGATGCAGAGATTACATTGGTTGATGAAACTCAGGGGAGGTATGGTGATGATATAATGTTTGATGTAAGTGATCTTGCTGGTGAAGAAGTATTTGTTGCAGAACAAGGAGTTCCTGATAGTAAGAAAGATGAAGATGTGAACTTAAGTGTTGATGAAGTCACTTTGGCTCAAGCACTTGCAGCTTTGAAAAGTGCAAAAGTTCAGGAAAAAGCCAATGTTGTAGAAGAGCCAAGTGAATCAATAACAACAACACCAACACTTATAACAACAACTGCTGCTACAACAATTACAGTTGCTAGCACAAGACCCAAGGCTAAAGGGCTTGTTATTCATGAACAAGAGCAAGAACCTACACCAATAATTTCTTCACAACAACCATCGCAGGCAAAGATTCAGGACAAGGGTAAAGCAAAAATGATTGAACCTGAACCTATGAAGAAATCGTCAAAGAAAGATCAACCCAAGCTTAATGAGGAAGTGGCTCAAAGGTTACAAGCTGGATTTGATGAACAAAAAAGGATTGAAAGAGAGAAAGCTGAAGTCAACATTGCCTTGAAAGAAACATGGGATGATATACAGCCAAAGATTAAAGTTGATCAGTTATTAGCTGAAAGATTGCAAGCAAGAGAACAAGAAGAGTTAACCATTGAAGAAAGGGCTATATTGTTTCAACAACTCTTAGAGAAAATAAGGAAGCACTTTGCAGCAAAAAAAGCGTAAGAGAAAAGGAACAGACCACCAACAAAAGCTCAATAAAGGAGTATCATGTGTACTTATTTGGAAAACAAAGGATGGAAGCCCAAAGATTTGAAGAGCAAGTCTTTTGCAAATATTCAAGAATTATTTGACAAAGCAATGAAAAGGGTGAATACCTTTGTTGACTACAGAACTGAGTTGGTTGAAGGAAGTTCAGAGAAAGCTGAAGCAGAGATAGCACAAGAGAGCAGTTCAAAGAGAGCAGGAGATGAGCTAGAACAAGAAAGTATTAAGAAGCAGAAGGTGGATGAGGATAAAGAGACAGCAGAGCTTAAAAGTCTGATGGAAGTCATTCCTGATGAAGAGGAAGTAGCAGTTGATGCTATTCCTTTGGCTACTAAGCCTCCAAGCATTGTTGACTGGAAGATCCACAAAGAAGGAAAGAAAAGCTATTACCAGATAATCAGGGCTGATGGAAGTTCAAAGATGTACTTAGTGTTCAGTCATATGCTTAAAAGTTTTGACAGAGAAGACTTGGAAACTTTGTACAAGTTGGTAAAAGCTAAGTATGGATCAACAAGACCAGTGGAGGACTTGGATTTAGTTTTATATGGAGATTTGAAGACAATGTTTGACCCACATGTTGAAGATCAAGTATGGAAAAATCAATCAGACTACAGAGTATTAGAATGGAAGCTATATGATTCATGTGGAGTACATTCATTGAGGAAGCAAAATGTGCACATTCATATGTTGGTAGAAAAGAGATATCCTCTTACAGCACCTACAATTACTGATATCCTAAATAGGAAGCTTAAAGCTGATCATTAGAATGAAATGTGTTATCAGCTCCTTAAGCTCATCGCAAAACAGCTCAAGAATCAATGAAGTGTTTGGAAGCATCCTCCTGGTGATTATGAAGCTTTCAATGAAGAAACTTGATGAGTTTGGAGATAAATATCAAGTTTAGGGGAGGGTTATTGGGATTAAAAGACTTCATGATAAACTTAGAGTTACTACTGTTAAGGTTTGTGTTACTGCTGCTAAGTAAAACTTAGTGTTGTTCATTAACTTTAATGAAAAATATGCTAAGTAGTTAGTACTGCTAGTTCATAGTTACTACTGCTAGTGTAACTTAGTTACTACTGCTAGTGTAACTTAGTACTGCTAGTGTAACTTAGTACTGCTAGTGTATATTAGTACTGCTAGTATATGTTAGTACTGCTAGAGTAAAGTTAGTACTGCTGGAGAAGATTGAAGAAAATATTCTAAGTAGTTACTACTGCTTGTACACAGTTAATGCTGCTGGTGTATAAGTTACTACTGTCAGTGTTCAGAGTTAATGCTGCTAGTACAAAGTTACAACTGCTGAAAAGATTAAGACTGCTAGAAGATTTTCTACTATCAGAGAAAGGATAAAGACTGCTCAGAGAAAAGATAAAGATTGATTGGAGATCAAGATTACTTAGTTGATAAGGATTGTTATTTATAGAATAGATCTTTGAGAATATTCTAAGTTTTAGGAATATATTGTAAATCGACTAGGACTCCTTGGTGTATAAAAGGAGGTCCTAGGGCATAGAGTTTGATATCTTTTGTTTTGATATCGTTATAGCTTCAAGGTTTTGTAACCCTAATACTAGTTAGAGTATTCATATTAATATATTGAAGCTTTGTTTGTTAATCTGTGTGATCATTAGAATTACTGTTCTATTGCATATTCTTCTTATTGATCAAAGATTAGATTCCGCATAATCTTTGATATATTTTACAAAGTTTCTATCATAGTTGTGTAGGATTTATCTTGCATAACTAAACCTTACACAAGCTAAGGAATTCAAGATCCATTCAAGTGGGACTAACAGTATTTTACACAGGATTTAATTAACAAAACTGCGTGCAGGAAATTTTTCAAGAAAAATGAAGAAATTTTTTTACAGTGGCTGGAGACGGTGTTAGGATTAATCCTGACGGCGTCACGCCCCCAGCCATGTAAAAATTTGAAATTTTCAATTATTCTTGAAAAATAGATTGTGCAATATCTAAAATTTGTAATTTTCTTATAAACCTGTAGAAACCTATGATTACAACATCACTTTCATCCTATCTTTACTGCTTTCATAGAGTCAACCCTAAAATTTCATTCTATATATCATTATCCAGCCAATTTTACGATTGGTGTAGTTGTCTTTGTCTTTGATTACAGGTTATATTTGATGAGAAGAAGCTTGAAAGTTCTTTAGAAGTTTCATTGGATGATTCTTGGAGGTCGATTTAACTAGATATCTCATGTTTCTTCTCCATTATTGAGCAAACCATGGGAATACTAATTTCTTTTACTTGTTTTCTTTTCTCTTTATTCGTTTATACGGGTACTTCTATAGAACATTGGGGACAATGTTAAACTTAAGTGTAGGGGAAATAAACCTTAGAAACTATTCCTTCAATTGCCATTTGCTTTGTCTTTAAAATGATGGGTAATATATCAAAACATGGCATAGACGGTAATTTTGACCCAAATTTAATTTTTTTTATGACACACACTGACGAAAACCAAGTATTAACAGCATCTCATAGATAGGAATTTATATGACTCGCACAAAAACCCTCAGAATTCCACCCCAAAAATGTGAGGTTCGCTTTTAGATCTATAGGAATTCGGGTATCCATTTTTGATACCCAAGATAGTTTATACCTTTAGCTTGTTCGAGTTAAGGTTCGAATGCAGTCATATGTGTCTATTTCGTCGTTACGGATGTGTACGTATGGTCTTTGTCGCCTTTTCTGGAACATTGGTATCGGTATTAAATTATATGAGTGTACCGGTAGTGTATTAAATTCTAGAACTTGTTTTTGTGATGCATCCCGGGACCGCATAGTAAGTATTAGGATTTTCTAGAAAAGAGGCACTAGGATTAACCCATGTTTTAAACCTGTAATTATTATGATGGTCACCTCGATCATATAACTATCCCACACCCTTGCCATGCACTCATTTTTAGTGCATGATACCCCTATTACAACCCTCCGAGCCTATTCTTTTCACGGTTCTCGTAATTTTCTGGTTAAGCCGGACTATTAATGAAGAGCATTGTTAACCCTTGAACCAATTGTTACACCCAAATTGCCTTAGCCTACCTTGTATGTACTCGCTTTCAGTACATTATTGTTTTAACCCAAGTTAATTATTGAGTACACGGCTGCTAAGTCCTTATCCTTGTAAATACAGTTTTGGGACGATTGGGATTCATGGTAGTATTTATTTTACGAAAGAATGGGGAAGAAAAGTTAAGTCAATACCCCCATATGTTTGTCAAATAATCTCCATGTTATTTTGATCCAACTCAATTCGGGTCATTAGTTAGATTGTAATTATCGAGTATGTAAAAGTTCAAGTGTAAGGGGTGTTATAAACCCCCAAGTTATGATGTATTATGTTCGAAAACAAGAAAAAAAGAGAAAAATAGAAAAGAAAAAGAAAATATATTGATGTAGAGTTGTGTAGAGTTTGTATATCCTTGTCCGAGTCTTTGGCTTAGCAACCCAATCAGCGTGTCTTATAAATAATTAGCTAACCCTTTTACTCCAAATCCACCCAAAAAAGTCACTCCCTAAATATTTCACATCTGTTTCTGTTTTCATTAATGTTATCTTACACCTACACATCACAATCCTTTAAAAGACCTCTTTGATAGTAATTACTAATACTTGCGCCTAGCGGTGGAGGTTTGATCATTTACCAAGCCTATGGTAATTTATATGCTATGACAGGTAATGAGTGTTAATTTTCTGTTTCCCATAGTTGCTACAATTTATTATACACCCGAGAGAAAGAGAGAATCCCAAACACTTATGTGAGGTGCTAGTATATACTTTCCGTGTTTTTAATTACGAGGTCTAGAAGGTTGTGTCGTAAACTGCTTTTAAAGAGTAGGTTAAATGCCCCCAATATTGCTATTATCTAGGTAGAAAAGCTCATTTGCTTGAGGACAAGCAAATCCCAAGTGTAGGGGTATTTGATGAGGTGTCATTTTATACATTATTTCAGGGTCATTTAACCCCCTAAATCATGCAAATATGCCCAGGTTATGTGCTTAATCGTTTGTTTTCAGGTTTTTAGCACTTGGATGGCATTTGAAGGAAATACACGTGACTTGGGCTCATTTGGAGAAGAAACGGACAAGACTACGACTCTACACCATTTATCTTGAAGAATTGTGATTATAGAGCGTGGAGACGGTGTCGCAGACTTTAAGCGACGACGTCAGGATTTTCATGGTGACGCCGTCATGGATTTGACGATGGCGTCAGGACGTAGCCGACTTAAACCGGCTCTAGAAGATTCTACTTGGCGACAGCGTCACGACTACAACACGACGCCGTCGCGACACTTTTCTTAAATATACAAAACCGATTTTAGGGTTTTGAGTGTGTAACTTTGTATAACTTTTGGGAGACGAACCCTAATCATTCTAGCAGCTTTTAGGCCGTCTTTAGGGCCTTAAAAACCTATTGTAACTGACCTTAATCCATGTTTTAATCAAGTAAGATTGTTTATCTTTAATCATTCAATATGTCTATGTATTGTTTGATTGATTTATGTTCTTGCTTTCTTTATAACATGTTAGGCTAAACCCTCCTTTGTATTTACTTATGATTGTATGAAACTTAGATTGTAGATCATTTTAATGTTGCTTCTTGTGATGGATGTGCGTGTTAGACTTTAGAAAACTAGCCATAAGATATTAAATTGGCATAGACGTCTAGGGAAACGCAAGTGTGTAGAAAGGATACCATCGGTAACAGTCTTCATACTACCTTATCCCTAATATGGTTGATCCCTCTTAAGATATTTCAATTGCATTTAATATACTCTTAGGGGCCTTGTAATAGTCTTCATACTACCTTACTTGTGCGTTGCCTTAACGGAATATTAAATAGACGGCGGGTTCGTGTAATTCGTTCATGACTTAGGAAATACTTACACAGATCATCACAAGTGTGACAAAGCAACATGATTATGAGAAGCAATCTAAGGAGTAGTACATGATTAAGTAAATACATCTTTTTATCATAAAGTTATCACCAGTAGATTAGATTAAATTTAGTTTCGTTAGTTTAATCAAACCAACCTCTCAAACCAATGATTTTTATAGCTTTCTATAAAATAAAAATACAAAAAGAATCTTCTCTCAACCCCGTAGACCTTTGTTAGATCTTGATCGAGCCTTCCCAACCTATTCCCCTAGAGAACGATAACAACCCCTGAGTCTTGCCTATACTACACTACAACGATTAGGTACACTGCTTAGGGAGTTGTAAAACTTCGTGTTGAAGTCTTTACGACAAACCCACACATCAATTCACAACTGGACGTATGGAAGGACTAAACCCCCTTCCTGAACCAGTATACATCGTTGTGTCTCTCTCTATGTCTATCTACTCTTTGTTCTAATTATAAAGTAGATTAGTGCATCACTCGGTTCTTTCAAGACTTGAAGTTTTATAAACTTTAAAGAAGTCAAGAAAACCGTATTCACCCTCCCCTCCTCTATGGTTCTACACTTTCAAAAGTCTAGGTTGAAGGTTTTTGAGTTGTCTTTACAAAAATATAATCCTTACATGATGAATCAAAGTTTAAAGGGTCCAAAAGTGCTAAACAACACAGAGGTCAAAGGTGTGAATTTCTAGAAAGTTTTACACAACTTGTTTTAGTCATAACTTCTTTAATACTTAACCTTTTTAGTTAATTCAAGTTGCTTAGTTTAAGTCTAGGTCTTAGATACAAAAAGTTCAGATGGCTCAACTTCTCAAGTACCATGTTCAGTGTGCAAATCTGGATACTTTGTCTTGCACAAAATGTTTAAAATATTAATAAATTTTCTAATTTTATAAAATTCATAAGAGAACTTCCTAAGACATAGTAATAAGATTTGAAGCAAAGAAATATGTCATAAGTGTTCTTTAAAGTTGTTAAAATCATCACACAAGTCGACTTAAAATCTGGGCAGAATTAGGGTTTTGTATTAACAAGTTTTTAACAAATTTTCTTACACCACTAGCATATATAGGTGATATAAAACAACATGAAATGATTATAATGTATGAAAAAAAAGTAAATAAAATGCTTACAATGATGTGGATGATTATGGAGACGAATGTGTACAAATTAAACCCAAGAACACAAATAAAACTCTAATTTGTGAAGTATGAACCCTAGCTTTCAAACCAAACCCTTAATCTTCTTGTAAAATACTTAAACTAACTTTGAAACCCCTTTTTTCTTTTTCTATGATATGTTGAAAATGAGAGACCGAGGGTGAGGGGGTTGTGTGCTTTTATTGTATGTAAAATGGTTATCTAAAGGTCTTCTTATGCAATGAATTGTGGTATGGTCCAATAGGATTGCAAGTATCACAAGATGATGCATGGATAATTGAGGAAAAGGGTCACAAGCTCCCCTTGGATCATGTATATGAGAGGGACAAGGGGGCTGGGTTCCAAGATTTACTAGCCTTTTAGTTGTATCATGGAAGGGTAAAGGAAGTTTTTCAATGCAAGAAAGTGTGTTGTAGTATACTACATATATATGGCCGGTTTTTGGAGTATTAGAGGTGGGGGGGGGGAATGTATATTGAAGTGTTTAAAGTTAGTTGGTATAATACCCCAAAGGTGGTGGGGGTATTGGGTAAGTTGTGCATGCATGCATGTATTATAATACAAGTTTAAACGACTTACGTAAAAGTTATAAAACCGTATGCATACGACTTGTAAAATATGCTCATGAGTATGATAATGTACTTGTTACATGTAGACTAAACTTAATCGAGAGTCAGTATGCGTTCAAAGTTGTTTCTCGTTGCACGGGGGGATAACCTCATAGTTATAAGTTAAATCAAATATTCACGTTTTCAAAGTAAAACGTTTCAAGTTTAATAAATAAAAGTTGACCCGAAATTGTCAGTTGTCATAAATACCCATGTATCCTTCTTTGCAAACTATCTGATTAACCCACCATGAAGATGGTTACAAAACCTCATTTTCGCAAGCTTGTTCAACCCACCATGAAGATGGTTACACAACCTCATCAAATGCTTAATATCATAAACAAACTATAGTTGGGTTTTGGGTGGAGTCACGTTCACTCAACAACATCAAAACTCACATAGTCACATTAACTAAATATATAAATTCTCTATAAATTATGTTACAATTATTTATTCATTCCCGATCTGAAAATACATACCAATGAGCAATAGGGAAGGCAGTTCCATCCACTCAACCACCGAAGAACAACCACCACATCAACCAATAAAAAAGAAAGATAAAACCAAAGTTCATACAAATGTAACCATCAAATTCGGTTCACACTTTTATACTTTTCTTTCTTATAAACCAAAACCAACAAGGATCTTATTAAACCAAAACCACCACCATCGCTACCCCTAACCTTCGGCCACCTTCACCACTCACCAGCCAACCCTCCCCACAACAAGTAATCGGTAGGTCACAGATCTGGGGGCCACCACCCGCCGTCGAATTACTTTGGATTTCATGATTTGGGTTTTATTTATTTTTGTGAATTGATAGCAAGGCTTTTGTCTTTCTGATTGGTTCTTGAAGTAGTTTTTGTTTTGTTTGATGGATTTATATCTTAATTTTAGTTTAATATGTGTTTTTAGTTAATTATTGAGTAGGTTTTGTAATTAATTATTGAGCAAAGTAAGGTTGCTAGATATGAATGATAATGATGACGGTGGGTGTATGATTTTTTTTGTTTGTTCACAATAGTTTGATGAGAATGGTAGGCCGTGAGGGTGAATAAATGGAGTCTTTGAAGATGGTGGATTGATGGGTGATGGTGAATAAATGAAGCTTTTGAAGATGGTGGATTGATGGGTGAGGGTGAATAAATTAGGTGGGGTGAGGTGGATAAGTAAGGTGGGGTGATGGATATAAAAAAGGTTAAATGAAAATTACCTGCTAAATACGTGAGGTGTAGGTCATTTGTACATAACAACCGGTTATAACATGTCACTTTTGAGAATGTTTGTAACTTTTGAATAAACTCAAAAGTTTGAATGGTGATAATGAGATTATATATTCCATTTTGTCTATGTCGGAATATTGGAGAAAGTAAGTTATTAAATAATAGCTTTGACCCTTAAATATTGGTCAAAGTTGTAGACCGGTTAAAAGGGCGATCGAAGATGACATTGACTTTGAAAAGGCAACTCGCAAAACACCGTCTTTGATTTTCACAAGGATGATAAAACATGGAAGGTCTGCGGCAATGGCAAAGGGTTGATCCATAGTGAGCAAGATGTAGTCAACCTTGTTCTTTTTTATGTTTTTTTTGAGTAAGGTTCTTTTTTATGTTAAAAAGGAGGAAAATAAAAGAACAAAATGAATCATTCTCAAAGAAGGGTCTCCTAATTGATTTAGACAATGTTTGGTATGTGGGGTTAATGGTTTCAGGCTTTGGATTCACGCGCTCCATTCATCCCCAAATTTCAATTCTATATGATTTCTTGGGTTTTTGGCTATCTTTGCATATAAAATATACTTTTTGGATTTTTAAAAGATTCTTTGCCGTACCTTAAAACAGATTATCTATTTCATTTTTATTTTCTAATAAAAAATAATAGTATATTTTAACTTAATTCATTTTAATTTCCTCCCTTTATTTACTTTCAAACCTTTGTAATTAGGGCAAATCGCATAAAAAGGTACCCATCTTAGGCTCAATGTCAATTAAAGGTACTCATCTTTTTTTTTCTCAATTTAAGGTATCGATCTTTGTTTTTGTTGCAACGTTAGGCAATTAACATGTTTTTCGGTTACATTTTTAACGATCGTTATTTTATTATTGCATCGTTAGTCCTTTATATGATTTTGTTAAAAAAAATATTTTCTAGATCTGACCCGTCCAAAACGACCCTCGGTGTCACATTTTCACGACTCGGGTTCTAAAGAGATTTTATGCGAAACGACGTTTCGGACAACTTTTTAGTTTTAACCGAGACCTGAATCTCAACAGAGAATGACCAAAATGCCCTTACGGGATTCTGCTGGAACTTATATAATATTACTTTCGGTTTTGACCCGCCATCATGCTATTTTAAAACTTATACACGTTTTATACATAATTTTTTACACGTTTTTATACACATTTTTTACACGTTTTGATACATAGTTTTATACATGTTTTTATACACACATTTCTATACACGTTTTTCTACATGCTTTTATCCACGATTTTATACATACATTTTTATACACGTTTTTACAGACACATTTTTATGCACTTTTTTAAAAAACGTGGATAAAATTATGTGTAAAAACGTGTATAAAAATATGTTTATAAAAATATGTGTAAAAACGTGTATAAAAATATGTGTATAAAACGTGTCTATAAAAATGTGTGTATAAAACCGTGGAT